>JAULBR010086446.1:0-12999 GCA_032355825.1 Melanodrymia aurantiaca
CAAATTCTGTGTTGTGTGCTATTCTGACTATGGGATAGTGCACATAAAAGACCCCTTGCTGTTTTTCGGTAAGAGTAACCCATGAAGCGGCAACAGTAGGTTTCTTCTGAGATCATATGTTAATATAACCATGCGTCTGACGTCAATAACCACTGATTTATAATTGATGTGTTTCTAGTGGCGTCGTTAAACAAAACAAACTTTGCTTTGATCTCACAGTTATTTCACTAACTTGCCATGTTCCACATGTAACATTATGATACATGTACTAATTTATAAAAAAAATTGATATAAAAGTTTCTGTTATTAAATGTACTCTGTATAATGAACATCCACCCACATGAATATAACATTAACTCAATATTGTATTTTAATACTCTTGACAAGTAAGTGAGAGGCACACAAATTGCATTTTTGATATAAGATTAATAGGACAAGTGATATAGTAAATATATTTCCCGATTAACCACAGGAGACATCTACATACAGTCACCTCTTGGGCTGCACATAGTGCTATTGTAAAAGGTTAACTATGGCAAAGCTCTTTGATAATCGCTTTATATGAAAGCTTATTCTGTAAGTGACTGGCGTTAAGACTCTTCTGGGGGACATTCATCCTGCTGTTATGCTCGTGATACGCTCGTCATGCACTCGTGGTACACTTGTGGTACACTCGCTGTCTCGTTAGTCCATTAGATTTACAGAACAGGCAGTAATGTTTTTACTTCTGTCTTAATTAGAAAAATAAAAATGTTTGTTTAATCAAATGACTGGAAGACATTGGTTAGTGGATGTCAAACGCATGGTTATATCGACACTGCCACATTGATTGCTCTTTGAATAACAGCAAGGGATCTTTCTTGTGCATTTCCCACACACACACCACAGCTTTTGATAGACCAGTTGTCGATCATTAGTTTGAACTGGAAATAACCCAACTGATCCCATGAAGAGGATGCTCTTGCGATGAGCTACACCCGCTCCCTGATAAAAATGACATAATAAGTTGATAGATTTTTGAAAATTGCCAAAATTTAAAGCCATTAATATTACCAGTTTTACAGTAGTATAAAAGAATGACAGAGCCATCAAATTCAGCACCATAAACCTGCAACAGATTCCTTCCAGCACTGTACAAGACGAACACATTCTGTAGACTTGTCACTATCAATCTGTACGTGAAATAAGACTGGAGAGAGAAAAAAAGTCATCACTACGAAAGAGTCGGGAAGTCCATCCAATGTAGAATCAATTCCTATAATTGACGAAGTATGATGATACGAATCTCCATTTTCCTTGAGTGCTTTTTCATACAGGTTATGGGGGTCTGTGGTAAAGATTTAATACACATTTAATTGATCGTTTGCAGTTTCTTATGGGCAGCGTGTTCTCCAGGGAGTGCAGAACATGCAGCTGATGTCCCAAGTTATACAGCACAACAAGGGTGAACCGGGGTCAAGTGTTTTCTCATTTCTTTACATTCCGCTTAAGACCAATGATTGTAATAGTTCAATATGAATGGTGATATTTTGAGGCAGATGATCACAATCTAGAAGAAGATACTACGTACCATTGATCAATTACGAAAATATAATAAATGTGAATAACACAAATTATTCAAGTTTATTTATTTTATTTTAAATAAAATAAACAAAATTATATGTTATAAGGATAAATAGAATTTGGTAGCCAAGTTTGTTAATTAATAATTTTATAATAAAATATGTATCTCGTCTTGTTAATCGGTATTCTCGGAAAAACCTCAACAAATACCAATTAATTCACACTGTAGATTGATAGTTTACATATTAACAAACACTTGTGATGAATCCTATATAACCATGCAAATTTTAGTTGTATTCTGTGTAAATTTTACATCAGTCCTACAAAAACTGAAAGCATATATTTACAAAAAGTATGTGTCTTATCTTTAAAAATGCCACCAAGCAAACTGTGGATTATAATTAATAAGATATCGAACCACGTGAATACACATTATTTCCTAAAAGACACCACACGTTTATATTACTGTTTTGATGTCAACCTTGATGATTCATATCAAGAATGTATTTATTCTCTGTGAACTCCTCCATTTTCTCTGCGCTCCTTCTGTTTATTTAGAGCCTAGGGGACATTTTCAAATGAGTATGATCCAAATGCCGATGGTCATTGTATCAATTTTCTACTCATTGCTCTTTTTTTGGCCGTCCGCGCGCGTGTATGGTTTTCTGGTCAGTTTCAGCTTTCTAATGCACGCCGCTCATTAACTGCTAGTTGCCATGACTCAGCGTTCAATCGACTGATGTTTTTAGTAATGATCTTCTACGATGGCCTTTAAACCACAAATGAGCTTTTAGTTTCTTCTCTCATATGTTTCAGGTGGATCTTGTTATAAGTAAATAAAGTATGTGCAAATTTGTGAAGGTCATTGGTATGTAAAGTCTAAATGACAAAACAAACTACTAATGTTTTTAAAACCATGTCTCCTTACTAGATAGCGTGCAAGATATTTTTTGACAAATATTACCAGGAAACAGTTATCTGGTCGCCCGTGACAATTTTAAAAAAATATTTTTAGGTACATGTATAAATGTGTGTACATTTTTTAGCTGGCCTCTGTGGTTTAGTGAAGGACTTGGTACAGTTGTATGTACAGTCCTGTCTGTGGGAAAGTGCATATAAAAGATCACTTGATACTTAACAATCCAGAGTAGCAGGTTTCCTCTATCATATTAACACTAACTTATGTCATAGACGAGCAATCGAGGTAGCCGGACTGTGTGACCATGACAGACATGCTTGAACTTTAATTGGATATAAGCATGTAAATAAGTTATAACCAACTAACTCTTTTTTTTTATGTAATTAATTTTTTTCTTTCTCTGTTGGTATGAAATTTAAGTCAGTCAAGTCCTGCTTATGGTCTAACCATGGAGCCGATGGTCTAACCACGGAGACTGGTCTAACCACAGAGACGGATGAAACATTATTCTCTAATGGGAGTTTTCAAACTCAGTGCAGCAATGCATGTTCTCACCCCTGGTACATGGTTAATCATTCAGAGAATCTGTTATCTTCACAAGACAAGTCATTTAACAACCTGCTCTAATGAAAAATCCATTATCCCATTAGGAAGTTTATTGGTGTGGACATGTGGATGTCTTTGTGTTGGCTAACCGATCCCCTGCTGTGCTGGTGCCTCACTGGTCAGCTTTTGTATACTTTTGCTTATTTTATTTTGAATGTAGGATAGTAGACAAAACACCCATTCCTGAGTTACAGACATACACATACAATTCCAAGTAATCTGTGTTAGTCCCATGTTGACCAAGTGTAGAGTGAGTATGCTATATTACTTCATGATGGATCTAATGTAGTCTACTGTTTGTATTAGTCCCATGTGTATCTGGTGTCGAAATAGACTATTGTATTAGTCCTAAATGGAAATAGTGTAGACAGAGTCCACTGTATTAGTCCCAAATGTATCAGGTATAGACATAGTTATTATACTGTAGTAGTGCAACATGTATAAGGTATAGACATATTCCACTGTATTAATCCTATTCCACATTTGAATGTCTGCTTGAGGTTCGATAGGTCAACGGATCGATCCTTCTTGGTAGACATGTTGGGATATTTCCCGTTTCAACCAGTGATCCAGGACTCGTTTACCAAAGGTTGTGGTGTGTGGTATCCTGTCTGTGGGTTTATTCCATGAATGGGATTCGAACCCAGTACCTACCAGTTTTAAATCAGATGCATTAACCACTGCAATATGTAGGCCGGTGGAAAACACATTTTTTCTTCAGCCATATGAAGAATCTGCAATTAAAACCATTGTTCATCTTATGCTACATTTCAGTTGCAATGTCTGATGGTGATAGAATGTGGAAATAACCTTGTCAGAATGGGGGCTTAAATTAACAGGTGGTAACTCACAAGAATACCTGTCAATGTCTGGCTTTTTTCTTCATTTATCCATCCTGCTACCCCAAGGTCCTTATGCCAATGTTTATAACACCTGATCAAATACATTCTCTATATAAAAAGCATGTTTCATAAATTTTGTGTATTATGGTATGTTTCTGTGGTAATGTGTTTGCCTGTTGCTAATAACACTGTGGCGAAACATGGATTGATGGGTTAATTAAGAAATGACTGGAATAATAAATTAATGGTATATAATTTCAGTGAATGCACTGATAGACCTTTTTGATGACCTAAAAATTCACAAATGAATGTGATTATTATTTTCGTTGACGTTTATTTATTAAATTTATACAGATTTTTATTATGATGTTCCACCAACCGTAACAAGCATAACAAAGTAAATGGCTAATTGCTATTGGCAGATTAGAATTTGTTCCAACTTCCTTCCATATTCACCACACATATACAGTATGATATCAGTGACAACTAGTACAAGCTGAAGCTCATATATTGTGAACACAAAATGGGTAGAATACTGTAAAACTGTAAATATTTTCAATTTGAAAAAAAACCGATTAACTTACAATATTAATTGCAAAAGATAAATTGTTGTAATTTCAATACATGCCATTATTAGTAATAATTTGTGTGGTTGTAATTTTTGCTGTTAAGTTACAAATGCGAAAACCGCAAAAATAATACCAGTTATATAGTAATTATTATGTACCTAATTTTAATTTACCAAATAATGCACTTTTAAATAATTTCGAAAATGGCATCGATTATGATTCTTTCTCCTTCTATGTTTTATCCACTGATCTGATGGTAATAAAATTGGCAGCTTCATGATTTTATTTCTATATTAATGCACCTTATAATTTACCTCAAACTTTGAGGAAGGGGAAGTAACTCTTATCAACATTATATCCTTTCTACAATCCTTTTGCAATCACAGACAGGTCTATAACCAACTATCGATCTTCCCCAGTGGGTTATTTCCAGTTCCAACCAGTGTTCCGCAACTGGTCCATCAAAGCCCATGGTGTGTGCTATCCTGTCTGGGAAAGTGCACATAACAGATCCCTTGTTATTTGGTAATACATGTACAGTGGAAACTGGCAAAACCGGATCACCACGGGCTCATTTAATATGTCCGGTTTGAACAGGATCCAGTTTTTCGAAGAAAATCGATCCGGAATCAATAATAGACAGGTTTGGGTCTATTAAGGTTTTTATTATACAGAACATATATACATGTACATTAATTCGGGACCAAAAATTATGGCCGGTGTAGACAGGAATCCGGGATAATCAAGATTCGGTTTTGCCAGATTCCATTGTAGTAGCCTATGTAGTGGCAGCAGGTTACTTCTGAACATGTGTCATTATAACTGTGTTTGACATCCAATAACCACTGATTAATAAATAGTCAATATGTTCCTGTGGTGTAGGTAAACAAACTTTTTTTTTTGTAATCAACGAAGATGTAAACGGAGGCAGCGCAAACCGATTTAAAAATTCTTTATTCTTTACATCTCCCTACAAAATCGGTCTGCCATCATGTTTCCAACTCAAGTGTCATGAGAACATGCTGAAAGCATTGAGATTATTTTGAGACCACACATTGAATATGGAGTTATGATCTGACCTCTTTCCCTAATAGTTCTGCCGGTGTGTTTATGCACTGTGACCTCCTGCAGCCTAGGCGCTACCGTTTGGGGCAGACGAAATGTCATATCACCCCTGTGTTTACAACTTCTGCTTCCAGATAGATGAAACAATGCTGGGCTTGTTTAATGGTGCTCTTGTGATTAGGATTTCAAAACATTTGACTGACTGCTATCCATGGTACAGTGAAACCCCTCCAAACCGAACACCCTTGGGACAGAGTAAAATGTTCGGTTTTTAGAGAGGTGTTCGGTTTACGGAGGTTTAAATAAAGTTCTTACGGCTGTGTGTGACTTTAAAATCAGTTCGGTTTAGTGGGAATTCTGTTATATTGAGGGTCCGAACACCCTTAGGACAGAGTAAAATGTTTGGTTTAGAGAGGTTTTCGGTTTACAGAGGTTTAAATAAAGCACTTAAGACTGTGTGGGACTTGGAAATATGTTTGATTTAGAGGGAATTCCGGTGTATTGAGAATCCGGTTTAGAGGGGTTTCACTGTAGTACCAAGCTATCAGTGTTTTTTCCTCCTATCAGCAGATCTGTATGGCATTTGCAAGTGGTTTTCGGTGGTCTGTGGCAGATCATGTGGGTGTAGTAATAATATTAAGGTTTTCACTTCTTTTTTTATGGCTGGTATTCTTTAACTCTTATAGTGTCTAAAGTGCTGTGTATGTGAAAATGGTAATCAAACCAATTTGTTGGATATAGTTTGTTTATTTAATGATGCCATTAGAGCAAATTCGTTGATAATCATTGGCTTTGTGATAGCCAACATGGAACATTTGATTATTGCAACTGTTGACTGATTCTCTGCAAAAATAGTTTTAAAATGAAGTCTGTGCGCTATACATCACCCTGTAATAATCACTTAAACATGTACACAGTAAATAAATGTCAAACTTTACGCTGATGTCACCATAAACAAAATGAAAATCAAACACTTCTGTAGCACACAATGCCTAGACACCATAAACAAGCGTGGAATATCAAAACAGTCGTGGAATATCAAAACAGTCGTAAATTTTTGGCACAGACAAAACAAAATGGCTTTAATAATGTAAATTTTAAATTGACATTGTCAGCTCTTCCTGTCATGTGGAATACCAACTGTAAGGGAGTTGTAAATTTTTGGCACACAGAAAAAAACCCTTTAATAGTGTAAAGTCATTTTGACCAGGTTCGCATCGCAAAAAGCGATGCAAAATTTTACGATCGCAATACAATATTATTACTCATTTTATATAAGTGCTAATCAAATTACAGTAATAAATATAGTAAAACAAACATGCTAATCACAATTTTAAAAACAAATTGTGCAGTGAAAGTATAAATTGACATTGTCAGCTTTTCCTGTTGTATGGAATACCAAGGCAGTCGTAATTTTTTGGCACACACGGAAAAAAAAACCTAGCTTTAATAGTGTAAAGTTTAAATTGACATTGTCAGCTCTTCCTGCCGCTTGGCAGCGATCTGCTGTTGATACGCACACCATTCCCGATGCTTATCTCCCTCCAACTGCCGGTGCCAGTTTATAAGCCCCAAAAGACATCTCATGTTAGCAATTATCACGCATTTTATCTTTCACCTTTCCCAAAAGGAAGTTTTCTCTGGTGAATATAGCACACTTGAAGGAATTTTGATTATCTCACTTACTTATGCACCTTCGTCGGTATGTACAATTCTCTCGATGATGCATTGATCGAGAAAACCGTCGTGATTTGTTGAAATTGTCCGTGAAATTGAGAAAGCTTAAACTAGATGAGATGTCTCTGTTTTCCCTGGTGATCAACTTGTTATCCTTCGTTTCCAGACTTCTCAATGTTTCCTAACTCAATTCCAACTTTCGAAGATTGTGTTAGGTTTTTTCTTTTTTTTTTGGTTTTCAAGAAATAGTGAAGACGAAATGGTTAAAACATACTTGAAAATGAATCACAAGGATATATAAATAACTGTGTTAACTTAATTAAGAACAGATTTCCTTATCTGTGCAGGACAAACATGGCAATTGGAATCTCGTTTTAAATTGAAATTTGATATTCTTTTTCCCTTATTTTTTCCCTTATTTGAAATAAAAATATTTTCTCTTATTTGAAATAAAAATGGTTGGGTTATATAAATTGAAGTATTATTCTGGTAAAATAAGGTTTTAGTACATAATCCTAAACCTTTATTGTTTATTTTTATAAACTTTCAGTGCCGATCTACTGTCCAAATTCCATATTTCTACAGTCCAGAATAGCACAGTTTCATATTTTTGTGGCTCTTGTTAGCCCTGTATAGTAAACAAGTAGCATTACACGTAAGTAGATTGGTAATTCCACATTCAAGTGGTAATTCAGTTAAAGCTCTTGACCCATCTTTAGCAAAGATTAGATGTCTAATATCGAGAAAAGCACAATTAGATAAAAGATTTGCCATTTAGATGAATACTACTGTAAAATGGGTGATATTCGAGGCTGTATTATATTTTTGCAGTTATAAAAAAAAACAATCAACTCGTGAGTGTATACTATACTATGTATAACGCAATTCTATATTTCTACAGCCATGAATATTAACATTTCATTTTTCTACATTCCTTGATACCAAAATGTTATATTAAGTACAGCTGCGTAGTACTAAAGCCCTAGATACAAAATAAATATTTAAGTCATATCCTGTTAAGTGATATCAAACAATGTACAGTGAAACTCTTCTAAACCGGACCCTTGTTAAACCAGAATTCCCTCTAAACTGAAGGTATTTCAAAGCCCATACAGACTTAAATCTGTTAATGGAACACCTCTCTAGAAACCAAGCATTTTTCTAAACTGAACACCTCTTTAAACGGAACACCTCACTAAGCCGAACACCTTTAAAGGGGCATTTCATTGTATTTGTCACATCCATCACGATTGTTAATATTGTTATGTAAATAATGCAAATATTATTAGATTTCATTACTTGTTTTATACTGCAAATTGAAATTCCTAACAGTTGAATTATCTTAACAACATAGTGTTTTGTCTTAACTAACCAAAATGATGAAAGACAATCGTGACGGACATGACAAATACCATGAAACGCTCCAAACCGAACATTTTGCTATGTCCCAAGTGTGTTCGGTTTAGAGGTGATTTACTGTAGATGTTTAGAGCTCCCCTCTAAAGCACTGTGATAATTGTAAATTTGATCTCACTATTCATTACCACTTCCTGTCCAATTGGTCTGTCAAAACGACTTCAGTATACCGAAATAATTTAATGGACGTTTATGGATATCATGGAGTAATTTTGAAAATTACTTGCAATTAATGTCATACGTACTTGCAACATGTCAGAACTGAAGCCCACCTGTTATGAGTTAAATTGTTTTGTAAAATTGCTTTTCTTCAAGTAATTCAAAATGCAATTGATCGTGCAATTAACTGGCTGACAGCTATCATACTAAATGCCAAGGTTTGCCTTTGAGTTTCATTCACGTGATAAAATGGAATGTGAAACATCTAGAGAAGTTTTTAATTAAGAAATTAATGAAGTCATCACTTTGTTGCATGTAATACCAAGTGACAAGTTTAATCAGAAGAATGGCATACATGTACTTTTAAACAAACAGCTGCCTTAGCAGAAGATCAAAAATGTATGTTGAACATCCTCAAAATTTACTAGAATTTTCTTTATCTTTAGTATTAGGAGGCCATCTAGAGTTTATACATTTCAATATAGGAAAGGGTGAGGTGGGGTTAATAATGTATCGACTACTTTTGTGGTTGAAAATGTCAGTAAATATTTTCTGTCTGATACTTTACTTTTTTTGAAGAATTCAAACACATTAAATTTGTTTTCAAGTTAAGTCTGTCTATATTAGTAGCATCATTTAAATGTTTGTTTACTAAGCAAACCAAAAAAATGAGATTTTGTTTTCGTAACTATTAAATTAATGTGTTTGCTCTATCACAAATAAAAATCTGTCCTGAAAACACTTACCTTTACAATATACACGTACTACCCTTTTTATTCCATTCATGTTTCGCATATTCTATTCAATATAATGTCAGTTCATACCTTTTATGGCTGAGCTAATTTTGAGCAAATCACAATACCGTACATTCTATCTGTACTTTCTAGTACCGGGTATATGTAAACCTATGGGTTAAGTGTCTGACCGTTAATTAACTGAAACGTTTTTTTAAAGCCACACACTGACTAAAATTATACCCACTGACGGCTAAATTATACACACTGACGACTAACCAATATGCACTGATGGTTAAATGAACACTTTTTTATTCTATATTCATAAAAGTACATCATGCTGCGTTCCCTAAACAACGGGGAAAAATAGATATTAAAAAAAGGTGTTTAAACAAAATTTAATCCACTTTCATCTTTTGTGTGTCAAAATCTGTTAAGTTTTCCTATAACTGATACAGTAACCGAAAATGGGGGGCTTAGTGGTTTGAAGAGATGAAGAGAATAACAATTTAACGGAAGTACCCAGCTCCTTTTTGTCTCATTTGCTATCCTCACACATTTAATTCTACCTCTGAAATTAGGAATGTTGTGACAGCAAAAAGGGCTGCTGATCCATGAAATACGATTACATGCCGCTGCTCGGATACACAAAACATGGCTGATGTCGCCCGATTGTGTTTAACCGCCCCCCGGGACCACCAACAAAATATTAATAGTCGTCATATTTGTTTATGCTTGTCTTTCCATGTGGAACACCTAGTGGGTGTGACCAAAAACAGCCGAAAAGAAGAGAGAAAAAATCCGGTAGTATTGTGCTGTCGTCTATACAAATGGTTTTGAATAAGGGCTATATAGATGAAAGTAATGGACTGTGTTGTCGTGTCCTTTTTGTGCTGGTCTGTAAAACAGGGTTTGTTGTTGATAAATATTGTTAAAAATATAGACTAATAGAACACTAATCCAATATAAATATTGGTATAAAGGACACAATCAATAGCGAGAGGTTCACAAAGATGATTTTTAAATTATGAAGGGTTGTGAGATGGGGTTTTTTTTATGGTAGAGGGAAGTATCTAGTGATGTCAATATATAATCTGACATGTTAACTACATGTACCTAATAATATATATTCTTTAGTATTCTTGGACACTTTCTTTAACTCTTTCAATCCTGAGTTATTTTTTAAGAGTTAAAAAAAACACATCGCAATATTAATACGGTTAACAGTAGGTATCATTGGAGATAGAGTTCGCTGTAATGCACTTTTGTGCTGCGTATGTTATTTCAGTTTATCATCGATTATAGCCTTTTGCAGGAGATATCAAATTATAATTCCAGCGATATCTCCTACAAAAACCTATTATAATCGATGATAAAAGCAAATAACATGATGCAGCACAAAAATGCATTACCGCTCAAATTTATTTATATTTTTCACAGAAAAATGAATATACTGTCTGCCTGTCAGCTGGCCAATAAAGCTGTTAACATGACACTTTACAGGGGCATGCTAGTTTGTGAGAGCTTGATGGATTTTCAATCAACTTTCGATGCTATACTGCAGACATGCCATCTATCCACATGACCAGGATCAATGTAGAATCAGTTAACAGTTGATTGGCTTCAAAAAACAAAGGATGCGTCTACAGTTTCTTCCAGTGTGTTCACGTCTGGTTGGCAGGACTTGGTTCCCTGTGTTCGGGGCACAAAAACGAAGCAATTTTACTCGACGTATTGCAGTGACTGCTAATTCAGAGGTTGAATTGATGATGACTAGATGTTTTTATGCCTGGTGTAACATAATGGACATATTCTTTGAAATGGGCACTTTAATTCCTTCATAACAGACTTGTGACTAGCGATACGTCTTCCAATTGATTGACGTATAAGAGTTTGTTTGGGTACAAACTGTGGTCTATGACTGGTCCATCAAAGGCCGTAGTCTGTGCTATCCTGTCTGGGAAAATGCACATAAACGATCCCTTGCTGTTATTTGAAGAAGAGTAGCATATGTGGTAGCAGCGGATTCATCTGTAACCAAATGTCAATATAATTATGCGTTTCACATCCAATAACTGCTTATTAATAATAATCAGTATGTTCCATTGGTCTCGTAATTAAGCAAACAAACTTTATCTTTATATTTGTTTTGGTAATTATTTATATATCAGCTCTATACACTGATTTTTTATTCATTCATACCATATAAATTGACACCCAATAGCCGATATATTTATTTTTCATGCTGGGGTGTCGTTAAACAATAATTTAATAATGATGGTAATTTTTATGCCATTCAACAGCATTTTCTTTGTACCAGGTTTCCTCTCTAATATTAAACCAACTTTTGTCTCCAGACAGACAGTCGAGAGAACTACGAGTAGGCTTAGACCTCAAGCATGAAAATAAATTAGCTAATTAAAAAGGACTGTTCAGTAATTAAGATGGTAAGAAATCAAGAGAACTACCGGTAGGCTTAAACCTCAAGCATGAAAATAAGTTAACTAGCTAAACAGGACTGTACGGTAATTAAAACGATAAGAAATCAAAGAGAATTACCGGTAGGCTTGTACTTCAAGCATGCAAATAAGTTAACTAACTAAAAACAGAGCTGTACAGTAATTAAAACGATAAAAAGAAAAATCTACTTCATTGAAAATCATTTTATTTTTTGTGTTCAAATTGAGACGACAATGCTATAGAGTTAATTAAACGTTTAAACGAGCATGTAAAGACGATCAGTTGGAAGTGAAATGAACCGTGACTTGGAACATGTCATTGAATGATGAGTAACAACTCCTTGGGTGACGGAGAGACGAGGTTTTTTTCTCTAACGCCGGAACTTTTAAATCTGTTTTCCACTCGCCACCAAACGGCTAGAAGCAATGGTGTAGAAACGAAACGGAATGAAGATGGATGACATTGTGTGCAGGCCGAGCCATGTTGTTATGGGTAACAATGGAGACTATTTTCCACTTTGTCTCTCAGACTGACCATCATTCATCATGTTGATGTGCAAACAATAAGTCAAAGTCAAAAACATGTTGTGTAGAAAATAGACTTTTTTTGTGTGTGTATTTTTGTGAATTGTTAGATAAATAACATGTGAAACTCCTTTTTTCTTCTTCTATACAATAGTTAGTGTTTTTTAAACTTCACTGATTCCTGTTAGGAGCGGGGCATAGTTCGGTGGTAGAGCATCCGTCTTTCGCTCGATGGCGTCGAAGGATCGATCCTCATCAGGTGTTCCACAACTGGTATATCAAAGGCCGTGGTGTGTGCTATAGTGTACGTTGGAAAGTGCACATAAAAGATCTTTTGTTGTTATTCGTAGAAGAGTAGCTATATGTGGTGGCAGCGGGCTTCCTCTGTGACCAAGTGTCAATGTAACCATGCATTTGATGATTTGACATCCAATAACCACTGATCAATATGTTCCAGAGGTGTCG
>JAULBR010086457.1:0-23190 GCA_032355825.1 Melanodrymia aurantiaca
AAAAACAGCAAGGGGTCTTTTATGTGCACTATCCCATAGACAGGATAGCACACACCACAGAATTTGATAAACCAGTCTTGTACCACTAGCTGGAAAGAAAAATAGCCCAAAAAATGTCTTGCGCTGTGGAGTATCGATCCCTCGACCCATCTATCTTCGCTAGCCAAGGTGTACCATTCCGTCTATTAATAGACTGGTTTATACCTTAGCACAGTTAGACGATATGCCAGTAGCGGAAGTGGTCTATTTTGATTGTGTGCATGCATATTTGCATGCTCGAATTAGGTAGCTTGTCGCTTAATATAAGTAAAAATGGCGGCCCCCCATGAAATGACATTCGTAACCGTGACGGTTTTGTGAGAAAGACAGCAGAACACAAAATTAAAAAGTCCATTTTTTTTTAGACATCAACATGTATCTGTTGCAAACCATGCTGTGTGATTGGGATGTCTACAGAACAAAGGGTCCATCCACTGTCTGTCGAATGTAAAAGATAAACATGTAATGTGATTGGTCATTATGAAATCATCCAAGGGCGGCGAGGGACGTAAATGTTATTTCAATTTTATTTTCAAAAGAGGGTGCTACTATCGAAACTGGAAATGTGACATAACTGTGCCAAGGGTAAATGGAGACTATTAATATATGGAAAGTCCCTTGGCTAGCGAAGATGCAACCCCTCGCGCCTCAGCCTGCTCAGGAGTCAGGCAGCCGCAGTAGGCCCTATATTGTTTTTGGGGGAATTATCTTTTGATACAGTGACATACAGTTGTATATTCCAAGTCCCTTGTATTTACATGGTTATTATTGGGTCATCCAGCCAGCAAAATGTCCATCCAGACACTTGTCAGTTAGTTTTCTCGGACTACAGTTTTATGTAACGAAGTTGGAATAACAACGAAATCAGGTCCTTTTGGAATAATCTTTTTACATGCGAGTCGTAATACGGAAATATGGTAAACTGCATAAAAAATATTTCAAAATAAATGAAATCAAACCACAAAACCTACCGCTCCGGTGGGGGCATAATGAGAGTTTGATAATGACTTTGGCTGATCCAGCACTTGCTTAGGCGTAGATCTAACGGTTTTAGTTTACTTGTACTTTTGCTATTTCCAATAACGTTTCGTGTCAACTCGGTTAAATTTCCGAGGTATTCCGATTGGCACAGTAATAATAAAAGTAAAATTAGGAAAGAAACCGAACCGAAGCGATAACTTCTAATGCCAACAACCGAAGAGAAAACACTGTCCTTGTTTAGCTACATAAAGTTATACATTTATTATATTATCATGAACATGAACAAAATGTCAGTGTCGTAAATATATTACTTAAAATTGCTTGGTTTACGTTGTACGTATATGTTGCCAAAACACGTAACCAAATAGGTCTCGTTTAATAAAAGAATCTAAAATTTGACAGTTTTGTCTTACACAACACCCATCATGTATTTCGGCGGGAAAATTTAAACGTTCTTTTAATGGTTCTTTTAATGTTTTTGACAAAATTAATTCGTATACCTACTTTATGAATACTCTCGTTTTGTTTGTTAGTTGCATTTTCTAAAGTAAGACCACAGCATAAATACAAAAGAATGTGAAAGTTTTATTTTTTCTTCAAAGTTAGCATCCCGAGACGTTTTCCCAGGAGAAATTTTGGATTGCCTGAAACACGATTTCATGACGTGTCGCACCGGAAGCCATAACAATTAAAATACCGATTACTTTAGGAAAACATAAATTTACATACTTTATTAGACCAGTTTACATGCCTGAAGCATCAATAAAAACTTTGTATAATAAAACATTTCTAATAATTCACCATTCCAGTTTCCACTTATGGAAATTTGGGGATCCCCTCCCAGACAATTTGGAAAATTAGACTTGTGTAAATTTACGATTCTTTCTTGACTTGAAAATCAAAGCTATAGGCCTAATACTTTAATTGCAAGTCTAAAACATGTGCTATTATTTTATTGAATTCTTTTGTTAAAAAAACCGTTAAAACTAAATAATAAATTCCATTCGGTTGACCAAATAGGGCCTAATTATAACATTCTTACTGATTGCTAAACCATTTATAGTCACATAGTGGGAACAAATTGGTGAAGTGAAGAAATGATAAGATGTGTGGGGTATACCAATGGCAGAGCCACAGTGTAATGAAATGTTTATTATTACAGGATTTTGAGCACTTGATCAAAGAAAATGTTTTACAGTCAAGATATTTTGCAGCGAAGAGGCGGTAAATTTGGAATAATATGGTATGAGCTTGTTAACTAGTTATCAGGTAATCTAGTCCGGTAGATCTTCCCTTAAATCTTTGTTTATATTTAGTTGATAGTTTCTATTGGATAAAAGATCAAGTTTGTTTGTTTAAGACGCCACTGGAACACATCTATTATAAATAGTGGTTATTGGACATCAGATGCATGGTTACATTGACACATGTATGGTCTCTGAGGAAATCCATTGTCGCCGCTACATGGGCTATTCTTACCGAAAAACAGCAAGGGGTCTTTTATGTGCACTATCCCATAGACGGGGTAGCATACACTACAGAATTTGAAAAACCAGTAGTGTATCACTGGATAGAACGGAAAATAGCACATAAAATGTTTTGCGCTGTGGAGGATCGAACCCTCGAGTCCTCGACCCATCCCGCCACATGCAGACACTCTATCTCTGGACTACGTCCCAGTTTCTATTGGATTACAGGTAACTTGTATGTACAGATATAGATAAAGTTTGTTTAACGACACCTGGAACACATTGATCAGCGGTTATTGGGTGTAAAACAGTTTGATTGACACTTGGTCACAGAGAAAACCTGCTGTCACCACATATAACGCTACACTTCAAATATCAGCAAGATATCTTTTATCTGCACTTTCCCACAGACAGGATAGCAGACACCACAGTCTTTGATAAACCAGTCGTGGATAACTGGTTGGAATGGAAAATAACTCAACAGGTCCCCTGAGGAGGATCGAGCCACAGGCCGACGCTCTACTGTTGAGCTACGAATATAATGAATATACTAATCAATATGATCTATACTGTGAAACCTTATTTAATATCTAAGTTGGTGGGTCTTGCCATTGATTTTGAAAGTGTAATTTGTTATTAAATATCTATTCAATAATAAAATGTTGAAATTTTCTTTTCCTGGTTACCTCATTGGTTGGTGACTGAAAACATTCCGGAACATAGTTATCATTTTTGAATCGAATTGTAGCACCTTCTCTAAACCAAGGAAGCACCGTTTGATTGTTAAAAACATGTTTCCAACTTTCCATTCGTCAGGTACATATACCACTAAGATCATGTAGACTACTAGTACACTACATGCAGACAGAAAAACACTATTCACCTTGACCTTGCTCTTGTATCTGGTCACAAAATAGCTCTTTCCCTTCACTGATATAACTCACTGATATATACAAGAATGCAGGGTAGATCAAAGGCAACTATTTATAACTGTGGTGGTTGCTGTGCATTAGTCAGATGTAAACTACAATTTGCTGTTGATAGGCCTACTTAAAAAGCCAATGCACGATTCATTAATGTACTCATCTGAAAATTGCGGCAAATATGAAAATATAAAATTTATAATCAATATTTATTTGTTTAGGTCTATCTATAATTATTAATTTCAGCATATTAATTCCTTAGAGATAGTAACCTTGGCAAAACAACATTTGTTCTTAATAGATTTATTATATTTCAAAAAAATCACCAAACATCAAAGTTGATGAAATTTATATTATTATAAATTGATTTAATTTTGTTTACTGTTAAGAAACCCCAGAAAACAAATTCATCCTATAGCAGTTCATAGCTGAGTAATTTACAGATCTATGTATAACCATCAGAAAATCAAATGGCGTTGATAATTACATTATATCTATATTAAGCCTGAGACCACACACAAGGTCCACTAAATTCCATGTTTTTAAAGTGGCGGAAGCCTTATTGTTTATGTTCTGATTATTAGGGCTTCAAGCCATCTAAGTTGGTGCTAATTATATTATCAATGAACTCAAATAATTTGTGTCAACAATAATTATTGTGTATGGTAGGTGTAATAATTATATAACTTACATGCATAAATTTAAAGGTTAAAAACATGAGTGATTTTTAACTTAGCACAAGCTTTTGTATATGTTTCAGGATTGCTGCCACTCATCCAAAAAGATTAACGCGTCGAGATTATGCCCGAGTTAATGTAGAAAAAACAAGGTAAACTTTTTTCTAAACAAATTAATACAGTGAACTTTCTGAACGTGCGCTCTGTTTCAATAGTGCGAGCGTTCTACTTCGGAGACAAAACATTTTCACACTGGTATTTGCATCTACCGTAAATGAATGTGATGTGATAGTACACGATCGGTACAAGTCACACAGTTCCAGAGCGCTTGCGCTACTGAACGTAAGGTAGATCGATGTGAAACTGAAAGAATGTGCTGGTTCCAAAGATGAATGTGATGTGATAGTACACAGTCGGTACCGGTCAAATTGTTTGTGTCGGTAGCATTACACGCTAGCGCTCGGCTATTGAATGCAGAGCTTGTCTAGCTATAAACTTGTTATTGGAAATATTATGCTAACATGATGTAATGTTGTTATGAACATGTAATAAAAAGAAAATAATACATATATTGAACAGCGAAGACATCATGAGCTACATCCTGGTACTCGCTCCTCCACGTAAATCAGGTGGTCATTGTCCGAGACTTTCTCTGTATCTGTCTGCTCAGCTGATGTATGGAGTCGTTCGCTGCCACTGCAAGCACGTCGACTTCTTACTAGGTTTGTATAGGATTAACTGTAAATTTAAATAACTAGACTGACACCAGATTGGTTGTATTTTCATTGTGTTAATATATGTATAAAACCGTATATTGCTTCACAGCAAATTATCTGTTATACACAAACTGAAGCTCTTTCTAAGGAGAACTCAATATTGATTAAGATAGTTCAAAGTTAATCTAATTTTAGAAGTGGTTTACAATTATGTCCAAACATGTGTTTAACCTGATAGTTAAGTTATAACTTATTTACACGTTTATATCCAATTAAGTTCAAGCATGTCTGTCATTGTCATGCAGTCCAGCTGCCTTGACAGCCTGTCCAGGACAGAAGTTAGTGTTAGTATGAGAGGAAACATGCTACTCCTAATTGATAAGTAGCAAGGGATCTTTTGTATGCACTTTCCCACAGGCAAGACAGTATATACCACAGCCTTTGTTAAACCAGGTGTGGACACTGATTGGTGTAAGTGGAAGTACACCTACCCATGAAGCCTTGTGGAGTACTCGTTCTGCGTTGGAGCTGGTACTAGGATTAAACATTCCATATGCCACGATTGCGATTTGAACCCAGAACCTGCCAGCCTTAAGCCCGATGCATTAACCACTGTGCCATGGAGGCCGTTGTGTGATAGTTTGTTCAGATCAATTAATTGTTTTGATATTTGTAATCATAGGAGATGTTTCTGATTTTCTTGGACGAGTTCGACTTCTTGCAGCTAGTTCATCGACATTGGATATAGATCTTAAAGCAACTTTCAAGTAAGATAAAGTTTGTTTAGCGACACCACTGGAACACATAGATTATTAGTCAGTGGTTATTAGATGTCAAATTAATGTAGACTCGTTTTCGATATTAAAAACACTTGTGATGAATTCTTTATATCAAGACGTGACAGCTGATTTCTGGCAAAACAATACTGGACTTAGGACAAGTATAATAAAATAGTGTAAAATTTTAGGATACCGGTAGGTATAATAAAATAGTGTAAAATTCTAAATTTGTTATTAATGTTGCACAATAAACCCTTTTTTGTGATTGATTATTTTGTTTGAAGGGAAGACCAAGTGACTACGATGGATGTAGCTGCTATTTCTGATATAAGGGGTGTAGCATTTGACCCTTACTTTGGTACATGGCGCTGCGAGGAGCAGTCGATGGAATTAATGGATGTGGTTGGGTGTTTTTAAAATACATCTTTTGACAGTTCGATTGTTATCAATTTTGATTAAAGTTACAGTCTCATTGTACAACTTCTATGTTTCGCTAATACATATTTGTGATATAAAACTGCAAATAAATTAATTATGGAAAAAAATAGTTGGTATAATTAGCCGAATAAAATAAATTGTAAATGTGAAAACAAATTAAATGCTGGTGTGCAACCACTTGCCAGTTACTAAAAATAGACTTACCCACGGAAAGGCGACGTCACAACCGGGGAATACTATCAATAGCATCAAAGCACCGCAAAGGATTATGGGTTTTATCGATGAACGTATGTTATCACGTGATCCACATTGTTATTGTTGACATCCTTACTATTTGGCGGGGGGATCGTTAGTGTCACCCCATATGTTCTAATAGTAAATGGCCATATTTTATTGTAATTTTTTTTTTGCATGTAGCTGACAGTATATTCTTTACGTTTGTAAAATAAATAGTATTTAAAAAATTGGCGGGAGCTGTCATTTTGTAACAATGGGACTGCCCCTTTAAAGTGTTAGAAACTGTGATGTATAAAACAAGTCAAAGATTGGTGATTAATGAAGACATGAAATCTTGCAGCTCAACCTCAAGGTTCAGTACAAAGTGATCGGTCCTCAGCCTCTGCTTCTCCTACCATCAGTGGAAATGCTAAACTTCCGTCAGAGACACCCGTATCATGTTGCGGTAAGTTTTATCATCTATCAATGTTCGTAATATTCCATGGCTTTACATTGTTTGTTATTACACGTAAATTTGGTGCATTGAAGGGTTTTTTCTTGCATGTGGCAGTAATAACTTTTTGAATTTAGGCCTAAATATTTGGCATTTGGCTCGGTTTTGTCACAACTACAAGTGCTATGTCATTTAAGCTTGGATCATGTATACATCTATGGATAAGACATTTGTGTCAAGATTTTGCACTAATGCCAAACATTAAATGCAACGTAATTTTTGTTTTTGTTACCTTTGATTAATATTTAGCTTTTGCCTCGGTTATATTTAGCTCTCATTTTACATTCCAGTGTAGACAGTTAACCCATATTAAATATTATAAACAAAATGAAAGAGATGCAATTTTAACTCTAAGAATAACCGAAGTTATCTTTCTTCATGTAGACACTGCACACATTTAGCGCTGATTAAGTTAACATGTGTATTGTTAACCTGGGTTAAAATGATGCTTGTGTAGATGCATCACCTTTAGTTTGAACTTCGTAAGATCTGTAAACGTTTTACTGTTTTTATAGCTGGATTCTATAGTGACACTCCATCAGCTCTTCGTCCCGGCAATCCAACTCCAGCCCATGCTGCCGGGCAAGGCTCTCCAGCACCAGTCAGGCCAAAGAACCCAACTCCAGCCCATGCTACAAAAGTCATAGAAAAAGACAGACCTGGTGAATATTTAGAAATAAATTTCAAAAATATAATTCAGTGTTAATCTTGTTTTCAGATGTATTACTCATGTAGTTAAATAACTTTTGCTTGAGATTTTTTTTTCTTAGTTTAAAAAAAAGTTTTCATTTATTTGTGTGGTGAGGTTTTTAATACATAGTATTTGTATTGTGGCAGTGTAGTGTGTATAATTCTTGTGTGTGTCCACTATTTACACATATGATAACTACTTCTAGTGGATTTCATCAAAGCAAATGATAAATATATGCTGTTTTTAAACTTTATACAGCATACTCAAAACTAACTTTGTGCAGCATACTAAAAAATCATTGTGTGTTGCATAAATGTATAACTACAAAATATATTTCACAAACATAAAATGGTGTCTTTATGTTTTTAATCTGCATGTACAGCATTTTTATCATGTATCATCTGTCTGCAGTAAACCCAACGCCCAAACTGGCAGAGGGAAAAGATGGTTCTTCAGCAGAGTCTGAAAATACAAAGAATGAATATCCATTAATACTCGAACAGCCCACAGAGGAAGACCGTAAGTATTCCAATTAATCCTCCTTTGATCATCACCAGTTATAGAAAACTAGGTGTTTACAATAGCTGTATTCAATTATTTATTGTTGCCACGTTTTCACAGATGAGTGCACCTGTTATAAAATAAAAGTATAACTTGTCAGTAGTAAATGTAGAACTTACCTCAAAAACACCGTTTTTATAATTCTATATTCCACAATTATACAACAGTAATTGGTAAATCTATAGCATTTTTCTACTGCTTCCCTTTCTGCCCTGGACAGGCAATCCAGTCTTCTGAATTGCATACCCAGGACAGCATGCATAAACCTTAATTGAATATAGACATGTAAAATCTTTATTCCTATTCTAGCCTATCCTGTAAAAAATACACTTACAAACCTGGCTAAGTTTGAGTATGTGCTCTCAATGTCAAACTAGATGGATACACAATAGAAAGAAAGAAAGAAGGCAATCAATCGAATACCTGACTATAAGTAACAACATCCCAACTCCCTATGATAACCCAGTGGAGTTGGGACGTTATCATACTCAGGTATTCAATCCATTATGCTTGGTCATGAATCTAGTTTTGATGATCTACATATTTGATGTTGTGTTCAGGGTTCATAGAAGACATGCAAGGAGAAGATGGTGATCTTATTTTGACACGCAGTCTCAGAGTGAACGTCATTGGAGAGCCCAGGACTGAATTTGTTCCCCTTCCCACTTCAATAATGGGAGGCCGACCAGACGCAATACCCAACAACAGGGTAATAATATTTACCTTTACAAAGCGGGGGAAAAACCCCCAACTAAATCTGTTGTAAAATGTAATACTGTACATTTGATTCAGAATCAATAGCTGTTGAGTGAGAATCAATATGTTGTTACCAACCATCCATTGTTAAAAAATATGACTCAAATTACAATGTATTTTAGTTAAACTATTTACCGTGACGTATTGTTTTATCAATCAGGAAAGTATGGTTTTTTATTTGCATCTATCAACTTAATAATATTTGTAAGTTATATCCTGCGAAAATGTCTTCAAAATACTTCAATTAATATTTGATAGTCAAGTGTATGTATGTATTATTAAGCTTATGTATACATGTGTAAATAATCTATCTCACTCTGTTAGATGTTTTTAGGTATCTTAGTCATGTGTTCCAAACAACTAAAATAGATCTTCTTCTTCTTCTTTAATCCAGTTCCATGCAATAGAAGATCCAGTGCGTCGACAAGTGAACAATTCACTGATTGGTGGAGCAACGGTCAAAGGTCAAATACAGCTCAATCAGATGCGAGGTCTGAGTTTGCTTCCCGATGAGGTTAACTTTGGAGTGCTCAAAGAAGGAAACACGTACTCGGTGAATGTGTGTTTGAAGAATACTGGTGTCGATTCCTGCAGATTCAACGTCAAACAACCGCCACCAGCCACTGGATTACGAGTCATCTATAAACCTGGACCGGTATGTACACCAGTTTACCAGCCTCTGTAGCACAGTGGTTAACGCATTGGGCTTAAGATTGGTAGGTACATGTACTGGGTTCGAATCCCATCCGTGGCATATGGGATATTTAATCCTAGTACCGACTCTAACCCAGACAGTACGATTATAATGATACATGTTACCTGGGATGGTTTTTTTTACATATTAGTACTTGGTAAAAAATAGAAACCCAGATTAATTTTTCACTAGTTATTTGTGCATATCTACAAACCATTTCACATGATACCCTGCCTACACTAAGCGATCGTGCATAAATGTCAATGTGTTTCAAAATCTGAATAAAGTTAGGATTATCTTTGACCCCTTCTCTCCACTTCTAATCCTAAAACAAAACCAAAAATCAACTGTAGACCAATGTTTTCCTTTTTTATGAAAAGCAATTCGACCTTGGCTTTTACCCCATCCCCACCACCTTCTGTATACTGTTTGGATTGTGAAACACTTTGACATTCATCCATGGTCACTAAACGTTCATTTGAACACTGTCTTCTGGCATTCCCTTAATCAAACGACCAGAGGGGACGTCAGACTAATTTCAAGGTCTGTGTCTAGACACGGATGTCTGCCTGCCTGCCTGACGTGGTGTTATAGAGATGTGTTTATGATGTTGCAGGTGGCTGCAGGCATGAAGGCAGAACTCAGTCTGGAGTTGTATGCCATTGCTGTAGGGGTGGAGGGAGAGTCGGGCATTGGAACAATCAACCACGACCTCATCATTATCACAGAGACCGACATTCTCAGACTGCACGTCGCTGCAAATATCCTTTCAATCGTTGTTGTTGTAGTTGTATTTATTACTAATTATTACCAACATGTAAGGGAAATTAATTTCTTTTTGTTTGCAACACATTGATTATTAATCGGCAGTTATTGGATGTCAACAGACACTTGGTTACAGAGGAAACCTGTTGCTGTCACATAGGCTACTCTTGTTGAATAACAGCAAGGGATCTTTTATATGCAAGATAGCACACACCACACCCTTTGATGGACAATGCAAATCACTGGTTGGAATGAGAAATAACTCAATGGGTCCACAGAGGAGGATCAATACTTCTACCCATTGAGCCTAAGGCAGATGCTCTTCCACTGAGCTACGTCCTGCTCCTCGATTACAATAACTGCAGGTCACATTGTGAGATTTTATTTATGGTGACAAAACTTTGCTATATAATAACAAACATTATAGTTAAAAGGTTGTCATCAGATAATTAATGCATTCCAACAAAAACAGATGACTAATTTACTGATTTTTTTTAGTAATTTTATTTGTCATGTAGTGGGATCGATCCTCGGTGTATAAAATGGGTTTTTCTTGATCCAACCAGTGGTTCACGACTAGCACATCAAAGGCTATTCTGTGTGGGAAAGTGCATATAAAAGTTCCCTTCTTACAAATTGAACAAGAGTAGCTTATGTGGCAGGCACATGCTTATTCTGACTACAGTTCATTCGATATCCAATATATATTAATTGTGATTCAGTGATTTCATTAAACATTATCTTTACATTGTGTCACTGATTATAGCTGGGGTTTCCTTCTCGTTTATTGCAAGTATTGTTTCCTTAGCCTATGTACTAGTATTAACGGGATACGAATACGATCATCGCAGTCAGGATGGTATTAGTGGTGGCAAATCTCCAGGAACTAGACTGCTCTCCACAAAGCCACCCTCTACTACCGGAATAATCAGACCGAGGAAGGAGTACAGGATAGGTAATTTGAACTTCTATATATTTGCTACAAGTACAGTCAAACCTGCTTGAGCGGCCACCTGTATTAAGCAGCCACCTGTCTTAAAGGGTCACTATAATTTTCTCGCAAATAAGCAATGTTAATGCATTATGACCTGTATTAAGCAACCACCTGTCTTAAGAGACCAGTTTTTGCTACTCCTTTAGGTAGCAGCTTAAGACAGGTTTGACTGTATGTTTTTAATAGTTTTTTTGTTAGTCCAATGAGTCATAGCAGATTTGCAGATTTTATTCATGACATGTTTCAAGATACATGTTTTTGATATTATTGATTGATGGTTTTGTAATATTTGTTCTGATTTATTGTTTTATTTTTCTTTGCAGGTAAAGTGACAAGTTAGAAGAATTCATTAATAAACAACTGTGTACTGTGCTGTCATAATTCCATTCAAAGCAGAACAACAAAGAAAACCCACTCATTTTCAGTCGATAGAAAAAATATTTTTTAACCTTTCTTCCGTAAATTAATTAATTAAATTTATTTTTGGGGGATACGAAATTTTGGACATTAGAAACTGATGATGTGCAATTAATTCCATTTTCTTCCTTTTTAAAAAAATGAAAAACACTAAATATTTCTATTATAAAAATTATAATTGAAATATACCATGTTTGTTGAAATAAAAATATAAAAGGCCTTACTTATTGAATAAAAATCTGAATCTATTTCCATGACATTTTGAAAACCTAATTTAAAAATGGTTTGATTACATGTGGACACTTGACTGTCAAAGTAGAGAAGACTAACTAAGTTACATTTAGCGAATAAAAAAAAGAAACTTGAAACTACTTCCACTGGATACCTTGGGACCCTAATAACTCCAGTTTATATCATGGTTTTTTTTTCCATAATTGTTAATTTAAAAATATAATTAAGAAATTTAATATAATTATCTCGTAATAATATAGATAATGGAAAAGAGACCAAATTATTTATTCTTCTTCAACATGGTTCCTGTAATCGTTCCTGCAACAACAAAAGTGGATAATCTGTTTCCTATAACATTGTTTTGTTGTGACCTATTCTCAAAGACATACATGTACCTGCAAATTATAAATCTCAACATGTTTACAGAAACAGAAATACAAATATGACTGTGAAGTGATCAGAAACATGTATTTCCCAATAAAATGTTCACAAGAGGATAAACTGAACGTTAAACTGTGATATCTTACTGCAGTTATACTGCAGAACATTTTATTTATTCTTCTACTTAATTTGTATAAAATATGTATGTACATAAATATAATAAATAATGATGCTCCATTGGTTTCAGATTTGTTTTATCTAAGACGTTTTAAAATAATTACAAAAACGAAACGAGACTGACATTTTTACTGCTTTGTCTCATCATACGTTACAGAGAGCTACATGTACATGTAAAAAAACTGACCGTTCATTGGAACTAGTGCAATGCGCTTAAAGAATTGTGTGTGAGATTTCATACTACACTACATGTGTTTTATTGGGGTTGAGGTCTTCAGTTCAGAGACTTCACATGACAAGCCCACAGTATCAAGTAGTTTTGCTGGAATGTGAAGCTGATATCATTCTTGGTATTAATAAATGGTACAGTTTCTGGAGCCAGCACTTGATTGTAAAAGCCCCCAACCATCTGATTTTGATATGACATAGGGTTTTATTCTTTTAATTGACTTGTTGACTACATGTTGAGGCCACATTATGATGAACGATACTGTCTTCTGTTGTTCACCGTTGGTACTGTACAGGTTTGTTTGGAGTGTTGTAGTTAGCTGCTGAACGTTTTTACAGTCTTTAATAACATGTTCGGAACACTATTCTGCTTCTCCACAGAAGCACATGGGAGAGGGTGTCAGTCTGAATCGCTTGTGCATAGGTTGGGAAATTATGACCTGTTCATACCTGATGGCAGGTGTTAGTTATCAGTCTGTTTAACAGGTCTAGTTGGTGATTTAATATTGGTCTTCATAATTGTCACCCAATTATCCTCCTGTTCTTGTACTGCACCCAGTTTTGCTAGTCTGTGAAAGGCGTAATGTCCAGTATTTGCAAATATATTTAACCATACCATAATACAACCAAATTATTATTAGTCAAACTGCACACTACCAAACTATTGGGATTGATATTCACCATTGCCATGCGAATTCTGAATTTTACCATTGGTATATCTCATTCAAAAGCATGACCTGCTTTGCGATACAGGAGCATAGCCTATCCTGTATATAATTATAATAGACTTGGAAATTTTTGAAAATGTAAGCGCTTGGTGGGAAAAGCTTCAACCCAATTTGGTCAATATATCATTCTAACTTGGCCACAATCCAAACTCAACAAAAGATAGTAGGAGTGTTCCAGTCTCTCATGTCCAATTGCATATTGTTCCAAATTACTTTCAACAATTAGTTCTGAAATACTAGTATCTAAAAGACCCTTTCTAATAAAACAGTATCGTGGGCAGTGGCATGGTGGGATTTCCTTTTTTCTCAATCATGTGTCTCAATTACATTGTGTAACAATAGTCAATGATTAAATAATGTGATGTGGTGTCGTTAACAACCTATCGTTTCCTTATATAATAAGATATACTTTTAACAAAGCTCTTTTTGTGCTTCTGTAATATTAAATTCTTGTAACGAGGAAAATGTAGGAAGTTAAGGCTGTTAATAATGAATCCCATTGACATATTGAGACAGTGATGTAGATAATTTATGGATTTTTGATATATTAGTAGGCCACTTCTGAAGATATTTTTGTACATTATTGTCCCGATTGTTTTTTGGTAAATTGATTTTCTGACATAGGCAATAAAATAGCTGTTATAGAGCTTCTTGCACTTTAGCATTCACGTGGTGCCATACACCAGGCCCCGAGCTTATACACGTTTTTCAGGCTGAACTTTAATACAGTCTGAACTCCAGATTTAAACTTAGAGCCTTAACTTCATAAAGTTTGAAGTGATCAATTTTGTTGTTTTTTTTTTTTCAAATCTTGCATTAGTTTTTTAAGTTTGAACTTGATTTAAGACTGAAGTCTACATTTTAAATATTTTATAAGGACCATTTTCTTTACTAAATTCTGAATCTTAAGTTAAAGTCTAAAGTCTAGACTTTAAAACGTTTATAAGCACAAGGCCAGGTGGACCAAAACGCCAACGTATTGTATAGATTTAGAAATACAATATAATTAATTTCTATTTAACGACACCCTCAGAACCTTGGTATCATGCATCAGTTATTGTTACGTTCGCCTAGTAATATTAATACTATTACTTACAATTCTGTTTAATGTAGGAGTCAGATTTATAATCAAAGTATATCGGATTATAATTAGGGTTGATTAAAGACATCTCCGAATTTGAGGTGGACTGAAGAAGGAACATGATAATAATAATGATAATAATTATTAGTATTATTATAATAATAAATACTGTTATTATAATAATAATAATTAGAGGTTTAGTATGTACTGTTATCTATATGATTAAGTGTTCAGGCAGTGTATTTAGTGCAATTTTAGTATCAAGTCACACACATGAGAACTTCATTGTATCATGCAACTAATGTTATACTCTGAGATATACTAGTATGTGTGCGTGCGTGTGTGTGGGTGTGTGTGGGTGGGTGTGTTTAGTATACTGTTTGCATTATTTGTTAAAAGTGTTAGCATAATAACCCATCCTTTGAACAATTTGTAGACATTATTATAAAGATTTCTCCAACCGCATTTTCTATTTGTTACGAAATTGACATTGTGCTGTTTATCCTGAGCTCTATCCGGTGTGTGTACCAGTGCAACGCTAGTCGGCAATTGTCTGTTTGATGATATTGTCAATACATCCGACAGTTGACATTATTGCAATTAGACTTGCTAAGCAAACGATGGCCTTGTGGCAAACATTTGTCTATAACCATCCCTATACTTCTTTAATGCCCCAGGTTATCAGCGTAAATGTTTTGGCGGAACTGCTGATTACTTAATAAACATGAATTTGTAGAAAAGATCACTTTAAACACATTAAAGGTATACAGGACTTCTCGAGTCTTAAGATGGATTCCACCGTACTCGCGCGTTTTATCAACACTAAAATTTTATATGAATTAAATACGGTCTCAGCTATTCTATATAATCTACGTATTTATGTGTCACGATACATTAGAGATAACATGATTTATGTTATATTAGAGACTGCATTTGAGAATCAAATTCTTCACTGGAAACGTTTTTTTTAAGTCTACGCACTTTAGTGCAAATGTAACACTTTTGGTGATGGGTCATCAAAGAAATCCCAAAAGAGTCTTTATTACAGAATACCGGAAGCCACAAGCCCATGAGCATGCTCACAGAGACATTATAGGTCTTTAATGTAATTGTACAAGTCACGCAAATGTAAGCATTGCTGTCGACCTTGAACTAGATTAAAATTGCCATAACGCCAAACACGTTTACGTTTTATAAGAATTAACCATTAGTTTTAATAATATTGAGGAGGGAATACACGTTTGTTTTGTAAAATAACCCATTTCGTAGTCCGTCTAAAATAATATGGCTGTGTTAATATGGGTAGATAATAACAGAATGCTACAATACTGTTTGACTTTTCTTTTCATATTTTGACACCCAATAGCCGATGTCTTTTTTTCTTACTGGGGTGTCGTTAAACAAAATTAATATATTATAATAATAATTTTCAAAGCTTTTTTTTATCGTTTTGATGGATGTTCTTACGACAGATGCTCCCAGTGTAGCAGGATACGCTCACATTTTGCGAACACCTGGAATCATCGTGATTCCAGAGTACATGCCATCTCTACTTGATCGAAATATCCCCTCGACTCTTCCTTGTGCAGAGATACGCATTTGGCTACGTCAGGGTTTTCGTTTCGTTTAGATTCCTCTTAAAGTGAAAGTAGCTGCTGTTTAAAAGAATGTTGAAGGTTATTATTAATACAACATGATTACGTTATTTTAATATAAGAGAGTTGAAGGTTATATTAATACATCATTTCAGGGCTGGTCCATCAAAGGCTGTGGTGTGTGCTATCCTGTCTGTGGGAAAGTGCACATAAAATATCTCTATCGAAGAAGATTAGCCTATCTGGCGGCAGAGGATTTCCTCTGTGACCAAGTGTCGATATAATCGTGCGTTTGACATTCAATAACCGCTGATTAATAATTAATGTGTTCCAGTGGTGTCGTTAGACAAACACACTTTCTTTGTCCAAGGGACGTTGTACAGTACCAGATATGAACTACAGAGGACGACCTCGTCCATCGTCATTATTCACCCCCCATGTGTATTTAAATTACACACATAAACGTTTATCACCGTTTAAAAAACGTGACGGAACATCGAACATATTGAATAGTTATGCCGATCATTCACTCAGGGGAGGATATTGAATAGGATTAAATGGTTTTATATTGCCCAGAACTAAACATTAAATTTATATCAGTGCGGGTTTGTTTTGTGGCAGACAAAAATTCATAAATTTATTGAATTTAATTATTGATATTGCGTATAATATTGAAAAAAAACAAACGAGAAAAATGTAGAAACTGAATATGGTTTATATAGGTTATGGTCTCAAGATCAAGATTTGTATTTGTATAACTGTCATGGACAATGTTTTGCAACCTGCACACCTGTTTGTGCACGGTAATTGTGTCAAGAGATAACAAACAAGGAACTCGGCGGATGTGAAGACGAATTATCAGATGACACACTCCAGAAATGTTCTATTTCAAGAATTACTACAATCTAACATGTTACAATAGTCATGGATGAGATTGATGGATTGTTTAAGTGTTCAGATTTCATGGTCCGAACAACATACACCAACTCAAGTAGAGTATCAATACACTGAATTGTCTACTACATCATCAGAAGTGAATTTGCTTGGTTCGATACTTCATATTCAATGGTTCAATCCTGTTTTAATTATTACCATGTTTGCTGTTCTCACGATAAGTTCCACCAAATCATTACGACTATTTTGATCAAATCGTGTTTTGGTCTTCATTTTTGAAAAACAATTATTTACTTCTGATGATGTAAATAGTAGGCAATGCTGTTGAATGGATGTTTTGGTAAAGTTTCTTTGGTTAACGACACTACTGGAACACATTGACGGGTAATCAATGGCTATTGGAAATTGTTATCGACACATGTCTTAGAAGGAACCCGCTGCAGCCACAGATATAGGCTACTCTTACCGAATAACACTCTAACCTGATAAAACCAGTTAGAGGGATTCATGTGTTCAAACATTATGTTCATATAATTACTTCAAAGTACAATTTCTGGTTCGTAACCTACAATAGAGCTGACATCCTATCTATCAGATTGTCACGATTTTGTAGTTTTGACTATTTTGTATGTTAAACTAAGAAGATTATAATTATGTGTATTCGTCTTTTGTTCTGGTTCCAATTTGTGTTTAATACACCACACTGCCTAAGCTGGTCCGATATAAGGCAAAATATCTCGATAAATCGGAAAAATCGACATTTTTATGCTTTTGGCTGAAATTACAGTTATCCTGTTTATAAAGTATTTGAAATGGTAAAATTGTAGTTCCACGAAACAAATAAAATATTATTTTGATAATTTATAGCTAACTAATTAAAAATTTGCTGGATTCGTGTTCAGTGACCAAATGAACCATTTAATAAAATGTTGATACATGTACGTTATAGCTAACTAACTAACTAAAAATTTGCTGGATTCGTCTTCAGTGACCAAATTAGCCATTTAATACCTAAAACTGCTTCGACGACAAACACAGCTGTTCATATTTCTCAAACTTTATGCGTGACTAACATTTTAAGATCTTTCCATATTCCAATTATATTAGCACATATAATTAGGGTATTATACATAAATCTTACCGTACGCCTACAAAGCAGTGAAATATTAGCTGGAATATTTAGTAGGGACGTAACGCATTTTTCTAGAATCTGCCAAATAATTATGATCGATAAATGAGTGGGGGAAAAGCTATTTAATTGTTTGTCTAATTAAGATGTAGTCAATGCCGTCATCGTGTTTCAACGTCGCCGGTAGTAATTGGAGATCAAATGACAGAAAGGGCTGACAAACCAATTCGCTTGGTGTAAAGATGTCAAACACAGCCAAGCTGTAAAGATGTGGAGGTCAAAAGTGGAAAGCGCAGCAAGACATCCACGAGATCATGCATATTAATTGTCAATGTATTTTACCATCCGAACAAAATTACTAGGATTGTGTTTGATTCACCCCCTCCACGTTTATTCCTAACATACAATTTTGATGAACAGTGGACCGTTGTTTTTACATGTATGAAAAGTAATCCGAAATGGGCTTTTACCCACTACCCCTTCGGAACATTGTTCTGATTATGAAACCCAATGACACGTACACGTATGCACGGTCCCTTAATAAAGATTGATAAACTGGAACGATATCATTATATTAATGTAACCACTCACCGAAACAGTTTACATATAGATATTAGTACCGAATTCCATTTAAAGGAATCTTAGTCCTAGCCAGAATGGCATAAATCAAGTACATATATAATATATATAATAATTATGTTGTTTATTTTTGTAATACGACAAGGACTTGTAAATAATGTCTTGTTTAATGGATCACGCTATTAAAAGTTTCGTTTCATTCCGTAGAGTTTCAAAATTGTTTTTACTTAACTCATTTTAACGATATTATCGTACTTTTATTCCCTCCGGATGTGGATTCCATTTAGACCGGATTTAGAATTAATCTGCTGTGCTCATGGAGTGTTGATCTTTCGCTTCGTGCCAGTGCCTATAGGCACTATACTAAGTGCTGATTTGTTTGCACTGTATTGGTTAATATCACAATACACTGATTAAAGCCACAGCTTTCTGTTGTTTGTAGCTTTATTAATAATTGCACGATAGGATACCAAAATATTATGTTGTAGAATAAACACATGTATCTGCAGGGGGTTTGTAATCAAGTCGGGCTAGTTATATTGCAGGCGTGATGGTTCACCGTGACTATTGGTGCACAAAGATAAAGTCTGTTTGTGTAACGACACCGCTGGAACACATTGATTATTAATCAGTGGTGTGGTGGGTGTGGATGAACCTTTAGTACAAGACAAGACATGTGCAGACCCAGGACATATTTTAGGACTGACACAACATTTAATACAAAATGGCACTCATAAAAATTACACCATTGGAAAAGTTATGTGGGAAAAAATATATAGGCCTACGCTCTGTTTTTAATAGTAAAAAATAGTCTGGCATAGTGAAAACATGGTCACATTCTTTAATCACCTGATTAAAGAATGTGGCCATGTGTCACTAAACAGGCATACCTGTCCTTTCCGTGTACTATATGTCATAATATACGTCCGTTTGACATACTAATATAAAACAGCCACTCATTATTAACCTAAATCACAGTCGGAAACAATAGCGAAGTTGAGTACTGTATGTTTCCCATTACACAAGATCGCGTCATGGTAGAAATAATTATGGATAATGATGTTACTGCATAATGACTGCATGGCAGTACGTACCAAGAAATATGTTGGACTATTCGGTAGCGCTGGCTAAGTTGCTGATGAACACTGCCCGTCTCTATTATACAGGATCACGTAATGAGTTAGAAATATTGATAATGATGTTAGTGAATGATGAAGGCAGGACAGTACATACCAAGAAATTTGATGAACACGGCGAAGTTGCCGAGAAATGATTGTCTCTATTGGTATTGAACGTGATCACATAATTTGTAGAACTATTAATAATGATTTTACTGCATGATGAAGACAGGGCTGTACGTACCAATGAATTTGGATAACTAAGCAGCAGAACTGGCGAAGCTTCAGAACACTGTGTGTCTCTTATACATTATCACATAATGGGTAGAAATATTGATATAATTTATTACTGCATGATGAAGCAAAGGCAGTGCGTACCAAGAAATTTGATAAACATGTCGGTAAGACTGGCAAAGTTACTATAAGCACTGTGGATAGTTTTATATCCCGTTTCAACGAAGTTGGGCTTATAATAAGGCCTGCGTTATCCGTGCACGCGTCGTCTTTCCGTCTGTCCATTCGTGCGTCCGTCCAACTCGTTTCCACACCAATTGATATAGGGTAATCAAACTTTGTGACTGGGTACTTCGAGGGAAAGCGGTGTGTCACACATCACAAGTAGGTCAATGTGACCTATATATTGAACTTTGACATCAAACCTTGTGATTTAGGAAAGGCGACGTGCCGCACACCAGCAATAGGCCACTCCCTTTTTATATTGAACTCTGACCGACATAGAAGATATCTACATATTAAATTATGATCAAATAATTGATAGAAATATTGATAATGATATCACTGCAAGATGGAGGCAGGGCAGTACGTACCAAAGAATTTGATGAACACGGGGGAAAAGCCTCTAAGAACTTCTTGTCTCTATTAGCATTACACATGATCACGTAATTGGACTAACTATTGATAACGATTATTACCACCCGCACCGCGCACGTGATGAAGGACGGCAGACGCGTTATTACGCAATTGCACGTGTCAGGTGCACGCGCGCGCGCAGACGTGTAACGGTTTCGAACTACATGTGGGCGGACTCATCTATAGCTCGGGAAGTCACGACGTGGTTCTATATCGTGTATCTCCGTCTAGCAAACGAATAAATATTCATTTCAGGTGATTCGCCGCCATACACTCCAACATATCGAGTTTCGCCTGCCAGTAGCCTGGCGCCGCTTTCTTTTCTCACTTAGCGCGTTTTAAGGAAGCAAACATTTCACGGGTGTCAACAAACCGGATATTAGTTATAGTTATAAAGTTTCTTTCTTTTGTAATCACCGACGTATAAAAAGGATCTTGCCCTAATCTATATATTGCGTCTGTGGGCTGGTATTGTCAGGCAGAATGTCGTTATCTATCAAGTGACACACACAGTCAGCGCATCTTCATGCCCAAGTGCCGAGCGGATTTTTCTTTTCAGGTAAGATTATAGTTGGCTATTTTCAGAGATCATTGTTTTTGGTACAATGAATAGGAAAACATTGTGTGACTTGTTTTTGGATCACTGTCATATTGGTGTTCAAAATTTATTTTTGAAATAGTTATTGTTTGTGTTATTTTAATATCCGTTTTGAAGTAAGTTCAATATACTAGTAGCACTTTTATTTTTCAATTAGAAAATTTTCTGAAACGATTAAATATGTCAAAATATGTGCATAGTTATATCTAGATATTGTCACCGTTTGCGTCTATTATTTCGCTAGTGATTTTGGAGTTGGACGTAGTTCATAGTCCGTCTAAAGTTCGATATAGGTTGACGGATCGATCCTCCTCAGTGGACTCGTTGGGTTATTTCCCGTTCCAACCAGTCATCCACGGTCTATCTAAGTTCGTGGTGTGTGCTATCCTGACTGGAAAAGTGCACATAAAAGATCCCTTGCTGTTATTCGGTAACAGTAGCTTATAATAATATGCGGCAACAGCGAGTTTCCTCTGTGACCAAGTGTCGATATAATCGTGCATGCGACATCCGATATCCGTTTATTAATAACCAATGTGGTCCAGTGGTGTCGTTAAACAAACTATAACTTTATCTTTTTTATCGTGTATTTAAATTCGTGTATGTTTACATGCGTGTGTTTATATTAGCGCGCGTGTATGTGTGTATGTGTGTGCGCGCGTGCGCGCGTGTTCTTGTGTGTGTGTGCGCACGCCCGCGTTTGTGTGTGTGTGTGTGTGTGTGTGTGTGTACGTGTTTGTGTGTATTATACTGATTTTATCAAACACGTCGTAACCGTCTACAGTCGGTGAAACCGCGCGTACAATTTATTTAAGTATAATATTTGTTTAATAATATATCCAATGCGTTTGTAGTAGCTTTATCTGGTACGTGACAACAGATTTTAGGCAAAAGTACACATTAAGCTACTACATGTATACCAATTTGGGTGACAAGAATCACATTATTGTAAGAACTAAGATGTAAATAAATGTTAATTTTAATAATAAAGAGCTAGAAATGTGTTATAAATAATTATTATTAGCTTCGCGACTACTGTGGCATTCATCTTAAAACTATATTATCATTGTGCTTTAAAAAAAACAATGACTAAATCAAAATTAAAGTAAGGATAACGAAGAACTTGGATTTTTATAGATTAAAGAAAATTAGATACATGTATATACATGTACAAATCAAAACGATAAAACGATTACTTCGTTCAAAATCGTATAAACTAAGTCCAACAGACAATTCAACGAATAGTGATTGCGTGCCCTAGTGAACTCGTAGTAGGGGCATTTCATGGTATTTGTCACGTCCGTCACGATTGTTTTGCATCATTTTGGTTAGTTAAGACAAAACACTATGTTAGGAATTGCAATATGCAGTACAAAACAATTAATGAAATCTAATAATATTTGCATTTATTTACATAACAAAGAGAAACAATCGTGACGGACGTGACAAATATTACCATGAAATGCCCCAGTAATAATAGGAGAAGAATTTAGTTCAGTGTGTTTGTAATCGAATGATCGATCCTCTTTTGTAGACTCATTGGTTTTTACCATTCCAACCTGTAGCTCCCGACGGTGTGGTACATCAAAAGATGTGGTGTGTGCTATCCTGCCTGTGATAAAGTGCATATATAACATCCCCGGCTATCTCCATTATTTTTCAGGAATGGAGAGTTAGTCGGACGTTACCCTTAGCGTAATTATGTATTGTATTTGTATACGAATAAGTGTAATCTTGCAGGTGCTCGTTTTATATAAGAACATCATTAGTGTTACGAAATAAACATCGTGCGTTTGACATTCATAGGTCCAGTGGTTAACACTACGGACTTCAGGCTGGTAGGTACTGGGTTCGAATCCCATTCGTGGCATATTGGATTTTTAATCTCAGTATCGACTCCAAACCCAGAGTGAGTGCTCCGCAAGGCTCAATGGGTAGGTGTAATACCACT
>JAULBR010086458.1:0-12997 GCA_032355825.1 Melanodrymia aurantiaca
TTATGAATTCATGCTTGACTCTGTCCTTCACTTTCTCCACTACATACGTTTTGCTATATTTGCACTCTAAGTTAAGAGAATATTGTGAGAACCTAACGCCAAGGCAACACGTGTCCTGGTATAGTCATTATTATTATTAATATTAAAATAAGTTATTACAATAAGTTATCACAAACTAATTTGTATGAGCAGAAGCTCATTATATTGCAATTACAGATATTGATATTGTAACCAATAAGAAAAAAAATGTAAGTTTTAATATTATTAAAAAGATTATTAGTTGAACACCTTTTAGAATAGCATTAACTGCATACACACTCGTAAATACCACTGTGGTATTTACTGTCCTGTCTGAGACAAAACAGGAGTAGCGGATTCTCTTACACTAACGTATATCCTGGGCAGGCAGTCGAGGCAGCTGTACTGCGTGACCATGACAGACGTGACTAGCCCTTAATTGGACATAAGTACGTAGATAAATTAGAACTAGATAACTAAATACATTAATATAGGAAGATCGAACAAAAAAATCTAAACTATTGTAAGGAGGAATTTAGAGATGAGCAATGTAAGGAGGGATTTAGAAATGGGGGTTGTTGGGGGTTGAACGAAGAGCAGAAGGCGTGTGCAAAAAATAGCGGGAAGACACGACAATGACCGGACATGGACGAATGACATCAGAGAACTAGAGTTGGTTGAATAACATTATAAGTGGGGGAATAACAAACCTAAGGTGAGCATTTACACTATATTTTAAAAAGAATAAACGACCTGAATCCCAGTTGCACAAATAATAAAACTACCTTCAAATTGTTCTTTGTTGCAAACGTCACATTTGCCAAATTTAACTCTTTCTGCGCCATATTCCTTTTGGAAGTTAGATGCGGTCTCCTCGCCTATTTCCGTGTTAACATCGGCGATGAAAACCTGTGGAGAAGAAACAGCAACAAATGAAAACAATTTACACTATTTTTAAGTCAAAACGCAAATAAATACAGAATACTGCCCGTTTGTTTACTTCAATATCTTAATGTATCAGTACAAGTTAATAACAGTATAAAATCGCAGGGTTGCCGAGGTTTTTATACCTTTTTTAATGAGCGCTCATAAATTATTATATTACTAGACTTGTAAATGCATGGAGTGTAAACATATCGGTGCATATTTGATCATGCTTGTAATTTACGTTTCTATGAGTGGGTTAATGTACACTTTTTATCGAATTTCGGCTGGTATAGCCCCTGCCATCCTACAAGTCAATTTCAGTATATACATGTATGCAATATACTATGAAATCTACGTAGTGTATAACTTTAATATTATTAAAAAAAAGTATTGTCTTAAAATTGGCATTATACTTGTACCTTTCCATTGTTTTCCAAAACTTTCTCCGCTAATCCTTTTCCGATACCCTGAGCACCTCCTGTGATAAAGAAAACTTTTCCTGCGATCTTCATATTTTAATTAAAATAGTTTCCTTGGGATTAACAAATACAACTGTGGCTTATATTCACGTATAAAGAAAGATAACAGTTTGCTGTGGTATTATATATGTATGTGTTTAACTCTGGTAATTACAAATAGAAATGCGTGTACGTTTTATATAGGTTCTCCGCTATTACTGATTAATTATTTATAAGAGAAAAATTAATAGTCATTGCGCGGTACCAGGTGTAGTGCCTACACAATAGGGTGTTTAGCTGGAGATACAGGGAGATAATTCCGGTAGGTGGCGCAGCCCGTCAGGGTCCAACAAATAGCAAATAGCCATTTTGTTACCGTGCTATCGCTTGGTTTTCTCTTGTCCCGACGAATAAAACATGATCTATAGCCATCTTTGACGACTATTTTTCATCTATGGAAACGTGTACATCCAGATACACGACATGTTTTTAATTCTTGAAATAATTTGATTAAAATTCACATAAAAATAGAATATTTCCTACGTTGAACCTTAAATTTTTATTTGCCATCGTTTAATGTTTACAAACCAAATAACAGTGGGAAAAATATATATTCCAGCCCAGTTGCAATTAAAAAATTGCTGACAGTACAAATCATAACTACGGTTAAACTAGAATAGTATTTAACAACTACTGGTTTAGTCGAGCGGTTATGGTATTGGACTGTAGGTGTCAAGTACCAAGAGATAGCACTGTAACAAGATGGCTATTTGCTATTTGTTGGACCCTACCGAAATTATCTCCCTGTATCTCCAGCTAAGCACCCTAATAGTCGTATCACAAACCCGAGCGACCGAAATTTCTCTACTTACGTTTTTGTCTACGACTGGTCGTAAATTAGACTTGCGATGTATTGTGAAATTGGCTCCAGGTGTGTATCAGAGGCGGATCTAGGGCTCCACCCCCACCCCCCTACATTTTACGAGTAATAATTTTATTATATATTTATTTTCATTTTTTACGTTGGTTTTGAAAATTCTCTTACTATAGTCCTCCTCACAACATTTGTAGTATAGTTTTTAGTATATAACTTTAGTTTCGTTTAAAGTAGAGAAAAAAGGTAAACATTTTTTAAAGTACTTTATGTTAAGAAATAAAAATATTGTAATGCAAATACATATAAAACATCTTCAGAAAATCTATCGTGGATTGTCGTCTGCTAACGAGTCCACTTCCGCCAAGGGGCTGCCGTATATAGCCCGTGTTGGCAAATAAAGCCGCATTGTTTTGGCTCAATGCAATGATTGCGTGAAGTATCGTCAATGTTTGTAAGTTCGGGTTGCTTGTAAGTAAGTTCGGAGGTTTGTTTATTCCGCGGAAGCTGATGCAATCGTTACGAAAACTGCATTCAAAGCAGTTCATGCGTTAACACTTCGGCCGATTACGTAAATTTCCGGAAAATAATTCATCAACCGAACTGTGACAGCGCCACCTATACAAAAGGATCTAAACAACGACCTCCATTTTCACAAAATAACAATGTTGACACGATTTCAGAGGATTTTTTTTATCAGAATAGCATGTTTTCATTTGTTTTCTTTTACAAAAGACCGTTGTACAGCCTACATAAGAAAATTGTGTCAACATCATTGTTACTTTATGAAAACGGAGGTCGTTGTTTAGATCCCTTTGTATAGGTGGCAATTTTTTACCAGTATCATTGTTTTTCCTTGAATTCATTTTGTTACAATGGCCCAGAATGGATTACCGCCAGTATTTTCAAACATGTACATCATACCTGTGTTTGTTATATTATACAGGTACAGTGCCATTAACCATTGTATTGCCAATTTGTTTTCTCTTTTTTTCTGTAGAAGACCGTGTCGGATCATCGTCGCAAGTGGGATCGTGATGAATATGAAAAGATTGCAAGTGAGAGGTTGGCAGCTGAATTGTTGTTTGACGAAGAAGAAAAAGAAAGACCTGTTAAACGGGAATTACTTAAACCTAGGGAATATAAGGTTAGTACTATTTATATCAATTTAATATTTTATGTAAGAGTAAAAAGAACGAAAGACATACATGTTGAAAATATATAATCCGAAAAAATAAAAAAATACACAGATAGTCAAATCAGAACAACTCAAGAAAAGGAAATAGTAAACAAAAAATTTGAATAATAATTCAGACTAAAAATATATTTTTAAAAGTGTGCACATGAAATAGGGAATTTTTAGCTTTGAAATTGAGGATTTTAGGTATAATTTGCTTTTTCGTTACCCAGATTTCCTGGATTAGTGTGTTAAAACAAGCAACATGTGAACCAATATATCATTGTTAGTGTAACAGCTGTGTCGAAGTCATACTAGAGTTCTCACAGCTTGGGATCACTTACACGTACATGCATAATTATCTTATAATTAATATTAATATTTAATATTACTTTTTTTAAATAATACTATTGTTTGTTTTGTTGGTTTAGGTGGATCTAGATTCTAAACTTGGAAAATCTTCTGTAATCACTAAGACAACACCAGCATCTCAGCAAGGAGGGTTTGTAGAACTATTTTGTTTTCTGCTTTAATTTCGTATGTGCCATTGCCAAATCAGATCAACATTAAGCCAACCTTTAAAAGAAGTGACTTGTGACTGAACAATAGGAAGATGTGGACAGACATATAAATGGATGTACATTTATTACTTGTATATCTTGATGAACGTACCATTTTGGTGGGAGATTTGCACGTAGTGAGGGTAGGATACAAGTACATGTACCCCGTATATGTTATATTTCTGAAAAGAGAAAAAACACTTGTTTTTGCTATTCTTCTTTGTTTTCCTAAAGGTAGACAACATATTTTTTATGAAAATTCACTTCTTTCAATTTTAGTTATTACTGCAATGTGTGCGATTGTGTTGTCAAAGATTCAATCAACTTCTTGGATCACATCAATGGAAAAAAGCGTAAGTATCTTAAATTATATTTTTGTTAAAATCACCAAGAAAAATACACCTGAAGGATGTATATAATTAATTTGGCAGTGTTCAAATGGATTAATGTTCACAAAATATGCATTCATTTATTATGGTATTAATTAATGTCTGATGTACAATGTCGCCATGCATTGATCTAACGTCTTTAACCAACACATTTCACGTTTAATATCTGCAGCCCTTCGTTCTCGTAGACTCGGCAAAGTAAACAATATTCTATCGCCATGTTATCTTCTAGTTGATGAATAAGTGATCAAGTTGTTTTGTTTAACAACCCCACTGGATCACTGATTAGTAATCAAAGGCTATTGGATGTCAAACATGCAATTATTTCGACACGTTTTAAGAAGCATACTACTGTACTCTTATCAAGGCAGCAAGGGATCTTGTAAATTCTCTTATATCCAGACAGGATAACATATCTCAGCCGTTAGTGTAACAGTAACTGTTGTGGACCACTAATTGGAATGGAAGGTGTTAAATTGCATCAATTGTATCTAATAAGCCATACCTTTTCAAGAAATCTCATTTGATTAACCAATGAAAGAAAAAATTAATGGTTAATATCTAATTAAGTTTTATATATTTTTTTTTTCCAAATCAGATCAAAGAAATTTGGGCATGTCCATGAAGATAGAGCGATCATCATTAGACCAGGTTAGAGCAAGATTTGAAATGAATAAGAAAAAAAAAGAAGAGAAGAGAAAAGAATACGACTTTGAGGAGAGAATGAAAGAGCTAAAGGAAGAGGTTTGCATCGTTCAACAATATATATTTTTTTCCTTTCTAGATAATGATTATAAATAGAACTTCGTTACTAAATTATTGGATAAGACTACAGAAGTGATTTTGACAAAAGTGAGGTTTAATGTCTGCTCAGGTATTTCACTTTAGATCGCATAAAACTTCAAAACATAACTATACTAAATAACCTACATACAAATTAATTTAAATGTACTTTATAAACTCCGTCGTTTGTAAATATTTAAGTTGACAGGTGATTAATTATAAGTAATATTTACCAGTGAAAATAAAAGGTATATATTCAATATTGTATGTTCTTCCATTTAATTACTCAGAACATGGTTCATATTTCTATATTGACCTTTGAACATCTTGTTGAATTTTGAGAAGCAGTGTAATGAAATGAGATGTGCAGGCTAATGTTGTACTTTAATTATTGGCTGCCCAGGATATCAACTCAAAACATAATTTCAAGATATTTTACAAAACCTAACCTTTTTTATTTTGTGAAAAGGAAGAAAAACAGAAAGCGTACAGACGAGAGAAAAGGAAAAGGAAAGCGAATACAGATACAGACCAAGATATGGACTCAGACATGGCAGCAGTCATGGGATTCTCAGGATTTGGCTCATCAAAGAAATGAAATCGTTTTTGGCAGCCTTAGCTAAAAATTATTTGTTGGCAAAATATTGCAAGTCACATCCATTTGTAACCTTTTGCTTCATCAACATCATTGTCATGCAAATTCTTCGCTTGAACAGCCTACATACAAATCGGCAGAATGAGGTTCGAGAAAACAGCAGTGTGTGATGGCATCTAGTCTTCTTTTTGACGAAAGCAGCTTTGTAAAGGAAGTTTATGGATAATGATTACACATCAATTACTCGGAAGCTCACACCTCGTGCACATTCTGAGTGTTTTATGTGACCATTAACTGTTCAGGATTTTGTCAGCTACATATATACATATTTAGCAAAAAGTAACTGTGATGTTGAACTTACTTCAAGAACACGATTTAAGTAAGACAAATGGTTGCAAGGAGCTTGATGACAAAAATATTGCCCTTCGTGTTATGAAAGTGTACAATACATACAAATATTTAGTGGAACGATATCAAGTGAATTTGATCAGGTTGAAGATTTGGAACCTAGGTATTGATTAATTGGCAAATACAGTATCGCCAACTTCAAAAATAACTAAACAAGTTTTCTCCAATTAAGGTTCAAGCACATCTGTCCTGGACATGCAGGCCAGAAGTTAGTGTTGGTATGAGAGGAAACTTGCTACTCTTATTTGATAAGCAGCAAGGTATCTTTTATATGTTCTTTCCAAGACAGGGCAGTAACATGGCCTTCCTTAGACCAGTTGTGGACACGGGTCAGTATAAGTGGTAGAACACCTACCCATTTAGTCTTGTGGAGCCGATACATGGATAAAAAATCACATGGTATGAATGGGATTGAAATCCTGTACCTACCAGTCTTAAGCCAGATGTGTTAACCACATAGGTCGGTAATTGTGGTATTATTTGTAAAAAGATGTGTACTAGAATGTGTTGAAAAGTAAATGGTAGGAGTTGCGTTCTCTGAATATAATAAATTGCTAATTTATTTTCATTGTATGAATACACATGTAGAACATTATTAAAATGTGTCTAGTGTTTTTGCTATTATTTATCAATATGTTGATAGTGTAATTTTTATTTCTATAAAACGTTAACATTTTGTTTGACTTTCGTCACCTAATTAAGATAAGGTCGTAAGTGACAATATAACAACATGTCTCTTACGACCTTATGTTAATCAGGTGACGTTTTATCAAGTTGTACAGAGCACAAATGCATTAGTTTTTAAACGATGTGGAACACAGACGGTCCAGGTCAATACTTCAACCACCCCATTCATTTTGATTAGGGATGGCTAATATGTATATCATGTTAACCTGCATCTTAGGGAGAACATTGTATCACTATCGCTTCTTAGGCCTTTATATATTGTAAGATGTAAAGCAATTGTTTTACAGTTTATTCAACAAGAAACTTTTAAAATATAAAATACAATGTAAAAATTAACTAAAAATTACATTTTAAGAGACCGATTTAATGCCTGAAGAAACAGTTTGATGGACATAGATTAACTAATATGAATGGAATCATAATAATCTTAGTATGTATTTTAAAATAATACTAATAGTGCCGTTGACCAATTTGTGCTATTAATAAATCGTGCAGTGCCATCATTGGATTTGTCGTTAGCGTATCCATCAGTAGATAGTGTAAGCATAGATAGATAGATAAATATGTATATGATTTTAGAAAATAGATCACTACATTAGACTTAAGTTTCATAATCAGAAATTAATCTGATATTTTTTAAGTCTGCCATTATGAAGTTTTGCTATGGATAAATGTCCCACCCATCGATGGCGGAAGTGTGAACTTGATCTTTTCACATTCTACTAATGGCTATGAGAAAAGACTGATCCATTGATTATAGTCCAATCTATCAATACTGAATAGTGCAGACCCATCAACGGCACGTAACATATATAGAAATAATTCTCTCTGATCCATGCGGGACTTATAATTGTGTTGGTTTAAACTAAAAATTCAAATTTGATACTTATTTTGGAACTATAAAACCAATCTAGTTTAAAAAGAACTATATAAAATATAATACAATATACTCTTTAAACAATTTATTTTGTTGATTTACACATATTGCTAGATTCGAGATTAAAAATAGTTTTCAGAAGAATTCTGAAAGTTGAAGTTGAAGACAGCAATGGTAATGTAATATTAGTTACCTGGTTTATGTTAGAAGCATATGAGATATAGAGAATAATACATGAGTGGTCGTTAGATCACTGATCTTATCACTAGTTATTTGAAAAAATGTTCCAACGAGCGAAAGCGAGTTGGATAAGTTTTGCAATGAGTTTTAATATCAGTGATCTCTTAACAGATGCGAGTGTAGTATTCTATTTCTTAAAATCCCTGGAAAAAACTGTTTAAACATATGAAATGAACTGCTGCAGCTATCAATTTTGTATGAGAGTTAGTGCCTATGCATGTCGCATAACAACAAACGAAATGCTACATCATACAGCATTGAATGGATGAATCCGCAGTTAAACCTATTTACTAAAACTATGGTTGCAGCCGAAGTTTTTAGTAAGACAAAACTGAGATGAATAGTTTACCCTGTGCACTCTCATTCGTACAAATTATGTTATACTCTCTAATTTTGTTTGCCATGTCACTTGAATAATTTTGTGAAATTTTCATTTAAATGTAGAGGATTTATTGCAATACATTCAAACGTATTTTGACATTGATCTAAAATACAAAAAACATGAATCGAGCTGGTTCTACATTACATCATGTTGACAATAAATTGTGCTGTAAGGCATATTGTTTTGTCTATTGTCAGAATGTCTGTTAATTGAATACATACTTAATTGCTAAATGAACATCTAATTGTTAATTGTGTGATGCATACATAAAGTTTAGCTACAAAAATATCTCGCTTTCCTGAAACATTTTTGCAAAATTTTGTATTTCGGCTTCTTCGTTACTGGCAACTAGTCTGAAAAAGACAGGAAAGATTAATTATACAGTGCATTATCTTCATCAATAGTTACATGTAAATGAGTAGTGTATGTAGAGAAGTATTTTAAAAACAATAATAGAAGCACGACTACATCTTGTTTCATTTACTAGTACGTATATACCGTACTGCTCGTTCTGAAAAGTCCAGAACAGAAAATTGGGGAATTACAATTTTTTTGGAAAAGTCATGCATTTGAATAAGTACTGTATTTACTTTGCACTTCAATAATTGTACGATAAAAACTTTCTAGGATTTTTTTTATGAATACAATTTTTCAACCTTCTGACTACTGAGGGAAAAGTTAGTGGAAATCACACAACTGTTTGTTTGTGGCTGGACACATTACTGGACACAATTACTGTACAAATTGAAAATACCCCAGTAAATAAGGATTTCTGGTTTCAAATGCATTAGAGATGGAATTATTATAAAGAAGGAACACTTTCGAGTGCAAATGGCTGATTTTTTTTTAACCCACAGATTTTGTAAATAATGTCAACAGTGACAATGAATCGTGTTGAATCTGTGGATCTGACAACAAAAGTACGATTTACAGATATTTGGCATTGCGAGTCATTTTGTTTTTTGATGACAGTAAGATTGACAAACTTATTTAGTATCTTATTGTCATTTTTAACCTGACTACCGGGCAACAAAAGTTGACATCAAACATATTTTTTTACCGTCTGCAACATAAGTTGACATTTGTCATGCAATCAAACACTTCCTACTCGGGTTTTTAAATGCATTGTGGGTGGAAATGATGCAATTACATGTATTAACATTCAACTATCTTTTTTCTTAAAAATGGTGGTCTTTGATGAGTGTCAGAATTAAATAACATTCTATAATTTTAGTTTGAACATGCTGTGTTCCTACGGATTTTGTGCGTAATGGTGGAATGTCACGTTGAATCTTCGTAACCGATATGTAATATAACATAGTTAATGCATGATTTGAACTACCTTTGCTTGATCCAATTCTATGCACTGATCTAGTCGGCAAGCTTAGACAGTGACAGGTAATGGGTAATGTGTTTTAACGCCTTCATCCATCCAAAGGATGTTGTAGAGGGCGCTGGAACTGAGAGTTCAATCTGATTTTTTGTCTATATCATATATTCATATTACAACTCACCTGCGTTCTTTTGGTTTAATATTTTTGTTTTCTAGTGGTGCCATTTCATCGAACATTTCACACAGCAAGTTCTGACCTCGTTTGGCACGGGTGGTCATTTCCTGATAATAGAATCATAAATAATCATAGACAATTATCTTTTGCTGTAAAATAATTATCCTCCCACCAATTTGCTAATTCACTAACGGAAAACGTCCGGATCCGATTCTTTTCCACAACCGGGAACTTCTGTCGTATTAATTTACTGTAACATAATTCTATTTATACAATCATAATTTGTTATGCATAGTTAATAAATTCAATGCATTCAAATAAGTTTATTTATACGATCTTAATTTTTTATGCATACTAGTAGTTTATAAATTCAATACAATTAAATATATAACGCAGAATTTGTGTACAAATATATAACACCAAACCACGTGACCCGTCTACCACATGGTCAAATAAATATGGCGATCATGAATTGTTCGTGGAATGGAATGAATACCAACAAAAATAAATGTGTAAATAATATATATAATACATATATTTATACATAAGATACATTTACATATACATGTATGTAACATAATTATTTTATTCATCATACATGTACTGTACACTAAAATACAATGAGTATGCAGCAATGAATACATGTAGGTACTGGGTCAATCAATAATTTCATAACAGCAGTGTGCAAATACAGTGATTATTACTTTTAAATATGGACCCAAAATATTGACTCAGTCGATTAGCAGAGCCCCTTCTTTGACTGACCAATTTATATACCCGAAAACTTGGCTAATACTAATACACAGTATCTTAGAAATCAGATAATACATTCTTGTATGCTGAAATAATTGACAAACCTCTGGTATTGTGCTAAGTCTTGTTTTATCTATTTGTAAACTGGAACTCCTTAAATTAGGTTTAGTTTCTTCCATCAGTACATCTAGTGTTTTCTCACATGAAGAATCCTGTGAATCGGACTCATTTGAAAGCTGTAAAAATATTAAAATATTTAATATGAATATTCCAGGTTAGATAATTAATAGACCATTGATAGACTTTATAAACATAAATTTTCTGTATTCTGTATTAAACTATTATTTTAATAAAATAAGAAAAGTTTTCTAAAAATATTATCTTCAAGGTTATTCAGATGGAGTAAAATTATAAAAATATACATATGAATGTTAAAATGAGGGCTGAGGAATTAATTTTCTTTGTAACAATCCCATTGATAATAAAAACAAATTTCTGAACGTAACAGTAAATTTAACTGACAGTTGATAACATCAAACATTGTTTGCAGTCAGGTGGAATTGAATTACAGTCAAACCTGTCTTAAGCAGCCACCCAAGGGAGTAAATAAAAGTGGCCTCTTAAGACAGGTGGCTGCTTAATACAGGTTATAATGCACTAAAATTGATGATTTGGTGGAATATTATGGTGACCCTTTAAGACAGGTGGCTGCTTAATACAAGTGGCCGCTCAAGCAGGTTGAACTGTATTTGCATATCTATTTACAGCATAAATTGCTTATAATTATGTATACCTTTATACAACAAAAAAAAACATTTGCTACCAACGTAGTACAAAATATAATTAATAATTGAATCGAAAATTGTCCATGTTCTGGTTATTTGCATATTATAAATTTTCTGATCCTGAAATTTACTGTTTTATTATACTGTAACTAAGGAAATAACCGGTATGCTAAAAGCAAATATTTAGGTATAATATAACATTCTATGTTTCACAACTTGTAAATGTGATAACCCATAATAAGTTGATGAATATTCATGGTAAAGGAAAAAGAATGGTTAAATTATTAATTTTTTACTGTGCATTGTTAATTGTCATTATATGATGTATCAATGTATTCTATTATATCGATGTATCAATATATCGATGTATTATTATATATCTATGTATCATTAATATATTGATGTATCATTATATTGATCATCATTAATATATCGATGTATCATATCGATGTATCATATTGATGTATCATTATATAGATGTATTATATCGATATAAATATCATTATATCGATGTACCATTATATTATTGATTAATAGCCATATATTTTTATTAATACTGGAATTTTAATTATAGAAGTTTTGATTTTGTACAAATTATTACTGTAGATAAAATGTTCACTGCAACAAAATATTTATGGTATACTCATACATGTGGTGTCTTGTATAGAATGATTAAAGCAAAGATTAGTTCTGACTTTTGTATGTAAATAATTTGTGACAATGTACAATGTACATACGATTTTAATTTATTTAATCATATACAGTTTTTATATACCAGTATTAGTATACCAATGTTTACATGTGTACAGAATTGAAAATACTGCCTAGCTAGTCCATATTTACTTGTATATACATGAGTATGAATTGTATTATATGTACAACTATTTATGCAAATTTTTTATAGTATTAAAACATTTACTTATTAATCCATGCACCAGATTTGTACACAGTTGTAAATTGTAATATTTCAAATGTACTCTGGCACAGTCAGGATCTTTTATTTTTATCAATTTTTGTTTGTTAATAAATCAATTCACAAGCTCCCCAAATCTCACTTAAACTGAATTTGTAGGAACGTTTAAATAAGTACCGTAATTAATCCATCTACATGTATTACTTAACCATGCAAAGAAAAGTAAAGTTTGTTTTATTTAACGACGCCACTAGAAACACTTCAATTATAAATCAGCGGTTATTGGACGTCAGATGCATGGTTATATTGACTCATGGTCTCAGAGGAAACCTGCTGCCACCACATAGGCTAGTCTTCTACGAATGACAGCAAGGGGTCTTTTATGTGCACTTTCCCATAGACAGAATAGCACACACCACGGAACTTTATAAACCAGTCGTGGATCACTGGCTGGAATGGAAAATAGCCCATAAAAATGATTTGCGCTGTGGAGGATCGATCTCTCGACCCATCTCGCCACAAGCAGACACTCTACCTCTGGACTATGTCCCGCTGCTTCCCAGTTGTATCTATAATAATATGTTATCGGGTAACGGGTAATGTGGTTTAACGCCTTCATCCATCCGAAGGATGTTGTAGAGGGCACTGAGATTGAGATGACGT
>JAULBR010086469.1:0-12997 GCA_032355825.1 Melanodrymia aurantiaca
CACGTGCAAAACTAGTCTTTATCGTATCAATTTCGTATTGAAATCATACCGATATCCAATAACTAGGAAGAGCGTACGCACGATACTGATATCGTAGCTCACATCGTGTAAGTGGGCGCCTAGCATTAGTGATTGCCATCATAGCGTGTGTGGGATATCACTCCAATTCTTACACGGTGATAATCGCTTGACTATAATAAACGTATGGGGTTTACACCTAACCAGTTGTTACAAACAAGACACTTGACGGTGTTCATGCTTTACTCGTTTTTACTGCATGGTCAAACATAATTTTGTACCAGGTGCAATAGGAATAGAAGTCCGTAGGAGTACAGGTCCGACACAATGTGAAATGCTATAGGACCTACATAGGTACTATAGGAATCCTAGTCCAAACCAGACTTTTATTGCGCTTTTTCTTACATTAACTAAGACTTGAAGGTAATATCTTGTTTTATGGATAAGACTATTTGTTTCATTCCGTAAAGATTTATTTTATTATTTAATACATTTTGTTATGATATAGTCGGACGCGTTCATTTTACACCAAGACTGAATAATTACATAGCATAAAGTCTGTACCAATTTGACCTCAATAACAGCGAATAATGTGTAATGTATGTACTTTTCGTTTATGAAGCGAAATCTTGAACGAACGAAGCTACTGATTTATCTATTTATATAATACAATTGTACATGTGTATATATTGCTCACGTCTCCTTGATCCTGTATATAAATGCTTCCTCGCACGTGGATGTAAATTCAAATAGTTTCTTTTGATAGTATCATTTAACATTATTTTTATATCTATTTTTAAATAAAGTACATATAAACATTTAGTTTAGAATGATCCTCAGTAGTTTCTATGATCGTGTGAAAGATGACTGACGGAAATACCTGGTAAATACGACTAAGTGAGGAATTATCCTCGTATAAGCAGATAACATGAACTGTGCATCAAATCCATGTCACCCAACTTATCATAGTGGAAGCCGCGTTGTTTCTAGCGTGCTAAGCTGGTCAAAACTCACCCAATACAAGTGTTGTCTTGCGATTAACAGATCGTTAAATACGGGATAAATCATACAAACAGTCAAATCCCGCCACTCATGTGCGAGAAAATAGGAATGCCACTGTCTTCAATGCAAAGCTAAGAGTTTTTCTCTGATCTGAAACCTTGTTTACTTTTGCAATTTGCACAAACCAAGGTTTTGTTGTGGTGGCCAATAGCGTTCAATCGTAGGGCATATAAAAGACGAGTGTCCCACATGTTGTGTTAATACAGACTGTAGCCTCCCACTTACAAAACACCTGTCTTAAGTTTGGATAAGGATATTTCGCCAACGCTCAGGTAAGTTTTCAAATTCCGTATAAGGTTTATTTCATTGTTTTATTTTCTGGTAATGCATGTTACCACACATATTAATTGCTATATTAAATTATACTATGTGTAAGCTTTAAATAATTCTGATGAATATTAGATTAATAAATGATAGACAGTTAAAAAGTTTAATTATTACACCAGTTGCCACGTGGTATGCACAATATTGGCTTGAAGTCTGATAGTAATAGAGATTACGAACCACACACCACGAGGATATCTAATATTCTTAATTAATTAATTCATTTAATTAATTAATTATCGTGGTATCGGGAACCGTTATTGCGCCTTTAATTTGTGTGATCAGTAACATTGTATGACATCCAGTAGGAAAAGATTAACTACATGTATAGTGGCGTTGTTAAACTATCTGTCGATCACGTGTCTAAATAACGGTGTGTAATTATCTTGTGGTGTCGTTAACTATCTGGAGACAATGTGTTTAAATACAGTAATCGTGTGAATGACATCCAAAGGCAATGATTAATTAACTAATGTTGTTTTGTAGTGCTGTTAAACTATCTGTAGACCATATGCCTAAATAGCCGTGTATCGGAAATTGTCATTTTGATGAAGACGGCGGACAAATTACAACGTGTGAAAGCGGTGGAGCATGATACATTCATCTTTCGCGAACACCTAGTATCATCACTGCTTTGGCAGTGATTCATGAGTGCATGCCATCTCTACTTTGTTATAATGTCCCGTCGACTCTGCCTTGTGCACAGATACGTATTTGGACCTGTCAATGTTTTCTCGTTTGGGTCCAATAAGAGATGATCATAAATCAAACACATTTAATATGTATGTGTATAAAGAAGAGAGTTTGAACACAATTTAACATTCATTAAGATTATACTAGTTGAAGAAAAGTGTGTAGTTTTGGTATTCGTGTTGCAACACGCCATACACAGCGGTCCTGTCGTATCACATAGTCTAGTTACTGTGACAGTTATTATAAAGATCTTGTTAGTCATTGACTAAATACAATCTACATCGGTTTATTCTAGGAAATAACTCATAGAAAGACACCAAAGAAAAATAATCACAAACTCTTTCCTCTAATCCTTACCGCAAAACTTGCCCTAAAACAAAATCTAACCGCAAATACTTTCACTAACACTTTCAATAATGCTAACCGAAACTCGTACATTGTGTATATCGTATGACCTTATTTTGGTTTCACTTTTAATCATAGGACATATTGAGACATTTTTTCACAGGCACCGTGCGTGTTTATTGTGTAATATTATACATAGAATGACTGAAAATAGATTTGCTGAAGCGACTCCTATAAGTAGAACTCAGAGAGTCAGTTTGGAATAGTGTTTCTCTGTGTGATGTATTAATGCTGTATTTGTATATATTCTATATACAGATGGTGTTTTATATTTTCCATTGTAATATTGGATATTAATAATGTGTTTATAAGAATCAAGCTTCCAGATTATGTGTACTTGAAATAATTTGAATTTGCAATATATTTTTTTAATATGACAAAATACGGACATGACCAAATAGGTATCTCTACAAAAGGCTGAGTGCAAGGGATTTTGCGCTGTAGCAGTGATCATAACAGGCGTTCGCCAAACATTCGCCTATCCTGTCACACCAGTGGCACAACCATATATTGTTATTGCTTGTCTGCAAAAGCCAGCTTACTGGAGTATTTTTAAGCAATCAAGTGGACACATTCTCATGATATGAAACTTCTCTCTAGGATTGTCCTTTCAAACTAATTGCAAATCAAGTGGATATAATTATGATTATCTTAACAGGCAGACTAATATTTTTATAACAATCAAGTTGTCTGCCTTGGAAGATGTATCACTTGGTACGTAGTTTTATGATTGGATAAACAGAATGATATCTTAAAACCGTGTCATGCCAAAGAAGACCGTGTCATTTCCAAACTGTATGCATATACACCTGATGATGTGTATGGTTCATCAGATCAGTAATAGGTAGAACTCCGTTTGGCTGACGTTAAACTAGTTGACGCTAGAACTCGAATAGAGTAGAGAAAGAAATAACACCAAAGAAACCTTGGGATTAGTGAATTGGCATTTGAAGAGGAAAACAAAGAGAGAGTTGATTAGAAATAGCATCACGCATATTATAGTAATATATAAACAATCCAGGGCAGAGAGCATTGAACTAATCATGTTCAGGGGCGGTATTTATCAAACAACTTAAATTTTTCTTAAGTTTTGACTTAAGTATCATTAAATTGAATAAGGTAAGACAACAACGTACGCTTAAGTTTTTGTAGAATTCTTAAGACACCCAGGAGGAAACTTAAGACTTAAGTCAAAAATGTCAAAAACTTATGTCTAGGGGTTTTTTTTCTCTCAGAACTGACGTCACAATCGTAGAGACTTAAAGTTTTTTCTTCGACTTAAGTCTTATTTCTGACTTAAGTCGCTTGATAAATATCGCCCCAGATAGACAAGAACAAATAGCCACCGATAAACAGAAAACAGCGATTCACCCATAAAGACAACCGAACTTTAACATGGATCTAAACGCTTTGTCCGTAGCAAACATTATAGCATTAAGAATGTGTATTAATCTATCACTGTTTATATATAAATTGGCATAATTATTGCACTTCAGATATGTTTCGGATATATTTCAGCATTGTAAACACGTTTCAAAGTTGTATTATGTGAGTGTACGCGTGTAGCCAGATAAATAAGTCTGGATGTAAAATGTCATTACTCCATTCTGTCTGCTATATTGGCTCCCAGTTTTTGAAAATGTATTGTGAAAAATATTGTAATCTGGATAGATATTAAATACACTCATCTATATGATAAAGAGATGATTTCAACTGTCCAATGCAGTAGTTAATGTCACTTTTATATGAGCAATACTGCTTATGCGTCAGCATAATTATTATGGTGTCTACATATTATAACAACTTATGTGATGAATAGAGAGTGTGTTCCAGCTTGCATCATTTCGATGGTGTTTTTTTATGTCGACTCTGTCATAATATCCCTTCGATGCTGTCTTGTTTTGAACTACGGTTTTGGCTATGTTACTAGTTTTGAACTTTGATTTGTACACTGTGTTTTGGTATTACCTACAATGATTAATAATGTTTAATAATGCGTGGATGCTTGATAATTATAGTCTCTAGCACATCCCGTCTCACACGCCTATAACACTGGGTTGCAGCAAGTGATCACGTACACATCATTTCAATTTTAATACAGAAAGTAAATTCAGTAAAACCCTAGAAATGGACCATCTTGGACAACGAAATCCATTAATAATTTACCGGTATGGAGTTTTGGTTTAATATAAATGTAAACATGTAGGCCCTATAACATGCCTAACATCGTATTTCTTTATAGGACAGAGTCGAGGGTCTATTGTAACAATATTATACTGGACGATTTTATCGTCTAAGAGTTTTGATTTATTGAGTGTTTACGTTGATTACTATTATTGGAGTTGAGTGATTGCTATGACATGTGTTGAGAGATATAATACGTCATCTACAGTAATTGTAGTTTTGAAAGATGTGTTATCGGTTAAACCCTAGTGACGTCACCTGACTTTGGACCTATCCGTTGCCATGCAGTGGTGCATACGTCTTATTAAGTACATAATTATATATTATCATTTTAAGGAAAACAACTAAAAATAGAAAAGCCTTACAATAGAAACATTTACACGGATAAAAAGTAAAAGAATAATTTTGCGAAAAACGAAAAGGATGAATGAAATTGTGTGATGGCGATGCACGAGGAAATCGGTCGCAGAGTAAGACGTAATAGTCCGAGGAAACGTTTCCACTTTCTAATCTCCTTATCTGTGAGTGATGTGCAGGACACGCAGGCGCACCTGGCTATACAGCAAGGATTACGGTAATCCAAGACCCAGGCGGCCAGTCGTGTTTCAAGTTCACTGTATACAACTACACTAACCACATCCTCTAACTAACTCCATATAATTAATTAATAATAGTTAATACTACATTCTACTATATATCACTGATCCATTCAGTACATATATATACACACCTATACATATTGCAGTTGTTTAAGAAGAAAACAATAAAGGTATGTGATTTATGCAAGTCTTGCTGGTCTAAGAATCGTGTAGGTATGTATGTATGTATGTATGTATGTATGTCCGATAGCGTTAGACATTGTGTTGGACCTATATTATAATTACCCACTACTATTCCTTTTACACCTTCCTTTTGTATAGGACCTTTATTCGACAAGGCACATAAAGCGTTTACTTGTCATGACTATTATATTGCATTCGTGTATGGGAGCTTTGGTGAGGGAAGGTGTTGATTTAGTGCGAGGGGCCAATTACGGGCTCAGTAGCATCTCTTTATTGCCACACACAAAATTAGCTTGTATAAGCTACTCTGTGACTCAGGTTGATTGATAGTTTCTCCCCAAATCTGATGTAATATTGCCTTTTATTCCGTGAATCAGTGACAGCGATATAACCTTGCAGCTTTGTGGACTGTAGATGTGGGAGCATGGCCTGCAATACATGTATGCAGAACAAACCGAAGCAAGTGTAGGAGCAACTGTAACTGTAACTGTTGCTGCCACCATAATAGGAGCAACTGTAACAGTAACTGTTGCTGCCACCATAGTACGAGCAACTGTAACTGTAACTGTTGCTGCCACCATAGTAGGAGCAACTGTAACTGTAACTGTTGCTGCCACCATAGTACGAGCAACTGTAACTGTAACTGTTGCTGCCACCATAGTACGAGCAACTGTAACTGTAACTGTTGCTGCCACCATAGTGTTAATGTCATAACAAGCGAGACAACAAACATGTACAAACTATACATGTATTATATTATAGCTATAACTGTTGTAAAAACAGTCTAATTATGAATGTGAAATCATTTGGACTGAAAACTGCAAATAATTTGAATGTAATATGTAAATTATTTATTCTACTATGTGAGTATGGTTTATATAGTTAATTAAACCGTACTGAATACGTGCTTTGTTGTATACGGACAGCAAGACAGTTCAGTTATTTCATTAAATGTCTAGTTTAACCGGTCGTGAACACGAACCTGACTAACATATTATAATTTATTATTATACATTCACAAATAAAACCATTATTACATGTAGTGATAGATAATACAACAAGTGATGCCAGTGGTTTGCTCACAGGGGTTAGTTCGATGTATAGCCAGCCTGGTGTCGGGCAGGACCATCAGACGATCGATCGTTGGTGCTGGCTTCAGTTGATGTTCAGTGAGAAGAATGCTAACCGAAGCAAAGCACCAAACGTCTTCACACGATCATTGACAAACATATTTCTCAAACAGGCGTTACGGACGCCGCCGTCCGTCCGACCATCCGTCAGTATGTATTGCTGCAACATATAACAATCCCCATCGTTGAATCGTGTTCAGATTGTACCCATAATGCACCTGCATGCAAATTACTTTAGTAACTACGAAAACAGTCTTATACAGAAATGATGCCGATTCAATATCTTACTTTTACATTTTATAGGCTTTTTTATACTGTATCGATAAAGACAGCGAACAAACAATACAAATACGGTTGTGCTTACGACGGGTGCCACCGTTGGAGCAGGATATGTTCTTCCTTTCGCGAACACCTGATATCATCACTGGGTTGGCAGTGATTCGTGAGTGCATGCCATGTCGACTTTTCCCCCAAAAGTCCCTTCGACTCTGTATCGTGCAGAGATGTTTATATAATTAGTATCGATATAGCATTAACAAACTACTGCTAGTTCCGTGCAATGCACATGCAGACAGTGCCTGCTGAATAATGTCATATTCGTCTGTCAAACTGTGACAAATTGTGAACAATTTCCTAAGGGAAGATAACGATGTAGCTTTGCTTATTTACTATTTATATCGCAGGACAGCGGTAGACACAATGTATTTTAAAAACCTATTGCGCACTAGATTCACATAGTCTACTAACATGAGTAATAACGTTAAAATACATACCAATATTAATATTAATATTTAAACCAGAGTTATTGAATATGCTCTTGAAATGTGTACATGCCTGTGTTATATACACAGAACTCATCAAACTGTCTCACCGAAATCCGCTTTCTTTCTTTACTTTTTTCTTTTTTTATTCCTTTCAAGTCCAATTTTTTTTTTTTTTTATCGAACACATAAACTGTTGACTTAATGAAGGAGGCACAATTTAATTTTGGAGAAATCAAATATTGTAAGTGTAGGGAATAATACTAATAAGGTGAGAGGAACGCAGTTGTCATAACGTCCTTTCAGTTGACACACGTATCGAATAACGGACGACAAGGGCACATGCATATATTAGTAAAGCCGCAACTTTCACACACACCGTTACAGAACAAAGATGCAACCCCATTACAAACACAGATTGCTGACAAGTCTTGTTTGAGCACAGCCGAAATGAGCACAGTCCAAGGTCAGGCAATATTTCCGATTGTGCAATCAGTGTGTGCATGCTCACTTTCAATACAGATTTAGACCTGTAAAAAACATCATCGATAAAAGTGCTCGCCTCAACTTTGCATTTGTCAATTTTCCGTTATTGTTTTTTTTTATTCAAATAAAATTCCATCTGCTTGGGCATACAGTGTCTAAAAAGTAGAACGTGGGAGATCATTTCGGGTAACGCCGTGTCCTGGCTCAGCAGTTTAGTTGCAACAGCCGTGGTCTCGTGAACACTTTCAACAGGATTTACGGTAAACATTTGGAAACTACTTCTTGATATGATGCATTACTGACATAATAATGTTGTCTGATGTAATGCCATACTTTGTTCTATTACACTTGTCGTCATCCGACAACAGCTTGTTAGTCGTTTCGATTACGATGGGTGCCACTGGTGGGGCTTGATACCCCTACCTCCTGAATGTTTTTAAAATCTCTGTTTTCTATTCTGAATTGCCTGGAAAACGACTTTTCATTTGTCATTTATGTATAATTTGTTTAGTGGCAAGTCTTAATTAATAAACCTATACTGATTTTGATTTAAAACATATTTTATTGTTTTGAAAGGAAAAAAGGATTAAGCACGTTTCCCAACTTTTTATGTCATTTTGTTTTACAAACATGATGTAGACGATAATGATAATTATAATAATATATTTAGGAAATTACTTGTTTGTTTTATGACTTCATGAATGTGTATCAGCTGAAAATAATTTTAAATTGGTTGCTTCCAAATTTTGCAATGTAAATTAAAAGAATTTGTCAGTGCTATTGAAGTATGATATTTAAAGAATAATAAATAATTATAGGTGTTCCCATTTTATCTACTCAAATGTCGATATATATCACGCCAATCTTGGTATATTTCTATAATTTCAAGATATTACCACTAACAGTATAGATCTATTAGTATGTCGACATGCAATATACGTTAATACTGATATTATTATTATGGCTTCAGAAGATTAATAACAGCTGTTTACGTTACCAGCATCTACTAGCAATATTAGTATGTCGACATGCAATACGTTAATACTGATATTATTACTATGGCTTCAGAAGATTAATAACAACTGTTTACGTTACCAGCATCTAGTAGCAATATTAGTATGTCGACATTTAGTATGTTAATGCAGCTATATTTCTATGGTTTCAGAAGTTCATTAACATAGCTGTATACATTACCAGCATCTACTAGTAATATTAGTATGTCGACATTTAGTATGTTAATGCAGCTATATTTCTATGGTTTCTATGGTTTCAGAAGTTCATTAACATAGCTGTATACATTATCAACATCTACTAGTAATATTAGTATGTCGACATTTAGTATGTTAATCCAGCTATATTTCTATGGTTTCTATGGTTTCAGAAGTTCATTAACATAGCTGTATACATTACCAGCATCTACTAGTATGTGGAAATGACTGTAATATGTTAATACTGATATATTTCTATGGTTACAGGAGATGACTAACATAGCCTCTGTTGTGTTGGGATTACTGGTCGTGTTAGGAGTCACGTGTTAATACTGATATATTTCTATGGTTACAGGAGATGACTAACATAGCCTCTGTTGTCTTGGGATTACTGGTCGTGTTAGAAGTCACGTGTTAATACTGATATATTTCTATGGTTACAGGAGATGACTAACATAGCCTCTGTTGTGTTGGGATTACTAGTGGTGTTAGGAGTCACGTGTGCAGCAGATGCTCCATCAAAACCGTCCAGCAAACGAACAGGTAAATTAATTTTTTAAGCCATACTTTTATCTAGCGAGATCGCTTTTAACTTGATCTGCTATTGTTTTTCGTGCATAAAAAATATGTTTTGCTTAAAAACAAAACACAACTTCGAAAATGTATTATTATTTAGAAAAAAAACCCAAGGCTTTCATTAAACCGTTTACAAGTTAGTTAGTTAGTTAGTTAGTTATAACATATTTTCGTGCTTATATCCAATTGATGTTCAAACACGTCTATCGTGGACACGCAAAAGTTAGATTTAGTTTTTAGAGACGAAACACGCTACTCCTATTTGATAAGTAGCAAAGGATGTATTGTGCATAATTTCCTACAGACAGGACTGTACATACTATACGGCCTTTGTTAACGAATAGTGGGACCCTTACCGAGCGGGATTCAAACCCGGTAGCTACTGGTTTTGAGCACGGTGGTCTAGCCACTACAGCACGGACATCGGTTGTGATATGAGTGGACAATGATAGCTGTTACGTACATGTGATACATCGTCATGTGATAGTACTTTCAATGGAGACAGTACGTATGTGATACATTGTCATTTGATAGTACATGTACTTGAAATGGAGACAGTACGTATGTGATACATTGTCATGTGACAGTACTTTCAATGGAGACAGTACGTATGTGATACATTGCCATGTGATAGTACATGTACTTTCAATGGAGACAGTACGTATGTGATATATTGTCATGTGCTAGTACATGTACTTTCAATGGAGACAGTACGTATGTGATACATTGTCATGTGACTGTACTTTCAATGGAGACAGTACGTATGTGATATATCGTCATGTGGCTGTACTTTCAATGGAGACAGTACGCATGTGATACATATTCATGTAACAGTACTTTCAATGGAGAAATGGGGAGAAGAGTTGTATTGTCGATAGTATACGATAGTTAACCTTTTCACTTTAATACTCAACTAAACTAGTCAGAAAGCTCGCCTTATTCAAGTTGCTAGCGTTTAAAATTAACCGATGTTTTATTTACATGTTTCACATTATCTAGCGTCCACAGGTCATAGCACATGTAAACATCTGCTTAATTATGGTTGATGCAGATGTATAATTATAGATAATTGAGAACAAGCCAACATGACTGTGATAGTATTGACTTCATTTTGCATTAGTGTAAACTTCTAAAATGTCTGAGTCCTCTGTTATTTGCTTCTGTGAAACAAATTGCTCATAGTCTGACAATATACCGGTACGAGAGTTTCTTTTCTGACTCGATATGTTTTCTCTCCACTAAGATCCTGTGCCATACCAAGGCAGTACCGGTAAGAAGATCTTCTGCTACTACAGCAGCTCTGCGAATGGTCGGCCCAGCGTTGGGAAGTTCTGGCCAGAGCATATAGACCCGTTCATCTGTACACATCTCATATTTGCCTTCGTCGACATCACGGAGGACGGCACAGACTTGAAGCCAAATAACTGGAATGATCTCGGAGCTGATGGTTTGTACACATTTATACTGTAAGCAGCGCAAACGTACATTTAATTCGTAAATAGTGGACTATTAGCCTGAATTAAGTCAGATATGGTTACCAGTGTCATATGCAAAACATTAATGTCGTGTATATATGCACATTGAGCTACATGGAGCAAATTAACTATTCTGATGTGATTTTAGTTGCCCCAACCCCATAAATAGCGATAAAAATCAGTTTGGTATTGTATTTAACATTTGCCCGATAGGTAACGTCTTTACTCAATGTGAACATGATTGTTCCTAACCGTTAGATCCAGGGGTACTTGAAATAAGTTGGATAGTGGTGAGGGGAGGGGTTTGGGGTTGCAAGAAGGCCCCTAGTGTAATCAGTCTGTTTACAGTGATTAACGAGTCTCATTGTTATCTTAGGATATCTATTCTCTCTGTAAATATATTCATATCAAGATTAATACTAGGATATATGGTTTCCAAATATATATACATGTATATATAATTTTTTTGAATAAACGGGACCTTTTGAAAGATTCTTCGTACTTTCCTGTAATTTACTATATAATCTATATCATGTTCTGAAATCCTAGAAAAAGCGCGGTGTTAACGTGCTACATAAGTTGCATTATTACTGTCAATGTACATAACATCAATCCGTATATATAACCGTTTTCGATTGTATATTTATGTAGTACATCACATGATTTCTATTTACTATAAGGTCTGTATGCAAGGACTATGAAGCTAAAAGACACAAATCCAAGTTTAAAGATTTTGCTTGCGGTTGGTGGATGGAAAATCGGATCTAAGCCATTTCTACCTGTGATAGCAAACACGGACACGATGACAGCATGGATTGCAAATGTCGTCAAATATCTCAGAAAGTACGTACTCTTATCCAGCTTTATCATACTGTCTATTAGAAAGTACGTACTCTTAGCCAGCTTTATCATACTGTCTATTAGAAAATACGTACTCTTAGCCAGCTTTATCATACTGTCTATTAGAAAGTACGTACTCTTAGCCAGCTTTATCATACTGTCTATTAGAAAGTACGTACTCTTATCCAGCTTTATCATATTGTCTATTAGAAAGTACGTACTCTTATCCAGCTTTATCATACTGTCTAACAGAACGCTGAAAACAGACTATACAGTTTGCATCTTGTTTAAAGCATCATTTACTTTGCACGTGAAGAAACATACTGCGTAATAAAGAAAATGGTAAACTATTTAAAAGAGTTTTGTGACCAATATTGTGTATAATCCTCAAGATATGTAGTTGAAGCACAGAAGGAAAATACGAGAAAGACGTGCATAGCGGTAAACTACATATACAGTGTATATTTATTATAGCAATATTAAAGATACTAGTATGTTTAAAGTGAAACTAACTTAAATGAGTACTTTATTCAATGACTCCTTTCAGATACGGGTTTGATGGTTTGGATATGGATTGGGAATTTCCAGGGATCAGGGGCAGCTCACTGGACGACAAATACAAATTTACCGACTTAATGAAGGTGAGTGAAGATACAAAGATGACATTTGACGCGTGTTACACGACGTGGCGCGCCACTAACACGTACACGTTGTAGTTATTGTCTTATCAAATACTCTATAGCATTGATAAAACGAGACACAAGACAAATAGCAAGAATGCTTACGGCGGTGCCACCAACATGGCAGGGTATGCAGGTCAATATAGCGAATACCTGGAACCATCACTGACTCTGATGTGATTCGTGGGTACATAACAACATGGCAGGGTATGCAGGTCAATATAGCGAGTACCTGCAACCATCACTGACTCTGTGGTGATTAGTGGGTACATACCAACATGGTAGGGTATGCAGGTCAATATAGCGAGTACCTGCAACCATCACTGACTCTGTGGTGATTCGTGGGTACATAACAACATGGTAGGGTATGCAG
>JAULBR010086480.1:0-12996 GCA_032355825.1 Melanodrymia aurantiaca
ATCCCATAGTCAGAATAGCACACAACACGGAATTTGATAAACCAGACATGTTTCACTGGCTGGAATGGAAAATAGCCTGTACAATAATGTACGCTGTGAAGAAGTACTACATGTATTATTGTAGTAGGTCCAAGACAGCAGAGGGAAGAGAAAATAGTGAATATAAATTTTTATTAATATTATTTCTTAAAAAGGTGTTAAGATTCAATTAGTATTAAATATAGTACATGTACATCATTTTAACACCAAACTGACAACAGCCAGATAAAATAAAAACCAACAACACATTTTGAAAGTGCAATTTATGCGTAATACTGTTCTATGAAATGGGAACCAGTCAAAAATTGTATAGGCAAGTCAAAGAGTTGACATAAAGTAAAAAAAGACCCAAATTTACACTATCAGAAAAAATCTTTTTAAAATGATTTTAAAATAATTTTATATACTGTAAAACGGGTATTATTCGTATGTACGTGATTTTCGTCGCTTTCACGTTTTTCATTTAACAGCGAAAATTACAATCTCGCGAATAATTAGTGTAGCAATGATAACCATTAAAAAAAGACAACAATGGTGTTTTTGCAATATGAAAATTGTATGTCGTGTGTTGATTGATTTTTGGTAATCGTGAAAATTTACGACTGCGAATATTACCCATTTTACAGTAATACATTTATATTTGCAAAATACATGGTATCAAAATATAGAACACTGAGGATCAAACATAAATACATAACTACACAACTGTATGAAAGGACAAAAAATCTCTCCACTTTAAGGCTTTCACATGAAAAATAATTATATTGTAGATACATGTACAATGTATAAAAATTTGCTTTATATTACATACAATAACATATTATTGTATTACTTACGAAAATACTGCCATGAAAATGGCTGTGGTTTGTTCGATATTATCATAACCTGTTTGTTACACAGAGTCCGCTAAAGAGAAGGTGATTAGTTTAGGAATTTAGTACACTGGTTATCATAGATAACAATAACACAGACGACTGTTCGTGGGCCTTGTGAGGGTCAATGACAACTGTTCGACGGGACGACGATTGTTACACCGTGTCCGCTAAAGAGACCGTGATTATTTTAGGAATTTAGTACACTGGTTATCATAGATAGCAATAACACAGAAGACTGTTCGTGGGCCTTGTGAGGGTCAATGACAACGGTTCGACGGGACGACGATTGCATCTGTCTTTCAATTTCAATGAAACCTTTGTCAGCGGAGAGAATTGTGAATGGTATCGTCTTTGGTAGTCGTTCATGCATTTTCCCAATCTATAAACAAAAAAAACCTCTCTTCACAACTTGCCATGTTAATGTCAATTTAACAAATGTTTTACATTAACGGTTTTTTTTAAAAACTATATTTATTTTCATGAAATAGAAATGGGATTGGCGAACAGGCAATGCCTATATCAACGCCTTTCCCTGATGAAGTCACAGGTTGTGCCCATGACAGGTGTGCTTGAACAGTTTTCTGATAGATGCACACCAAACATGACCCAACCCAACTCGATGCAGATTTGAATATGGCTAAATGTATGCATGCTGCTGTTTAATTTGTTTTGTGCTGTTGACATGTATTTCAGGCACAACCAGAGTTGATGTTTAAATCTCGCGACTGTTCGTTCCTGTTTCATTGGGACACAGATGTCACCTGTGTAGTGCCTCTAGTGTAAGTTATTACCACCTGTGTGTTAATTGCTATGGGACCACGCAAAAATGTTAATGTGTTTCACAATCTGAACAGAAGTGGTTTGGGAAGTCAAACCTTTTCTGATTACCCTCCCAACAAATTCTTACAGGCAATATGGCTGCTTAAAACAACCTATAAATAAACGTGAATCCCATAGCTAAATTATTTTGGTTGCCATTCTTCGCACCTGACTCTGTGGTGTAGTGGTTAGACTACCGGGCTCAAGGCTGATAGGTACTGGGTTCGAATTTTCCTCAAGCTGATGGGATTTTTATCCGCAATACCAGCTCCAACCCTGGTGTGTGTGCTTGACAAGTCTATGGGTGTCTATGGGTGTACATAACTTACACCAAACCAATGTCAAACTACTGGTTAACAAAGGCTGTGGTATGTACTGTCCTGTCCTGAGACTGCATATAAATGATTCCTTACTGTTTACTAATAATCAATGGGTTTCCTCTCTCATACTAACAATAACTTAAGATCTGGTTAGGCAGTCGAGGCAGTTGGACTGCGTGCCCAGGACAAACGTCTTTGAATCTTAATTTGATATAAGCATGTAAATAAGTTATAACTAACTACCATTCTACAACGCAGAATCATACTACCAAGTTCAATAGATATCCGTTTACAATTGTGTTAGTAATTGAAATACTATGTACATGTACATTAAATCAATGCATGATTTTGCAATTCTCTGTGTTAAACAACATACATTAACTTTGCTCTGTGTTTCCAGGAGTGGGGAGTAGCTCTGTGGTAGTGCATCTGCTTGTGGCTTGATGGGTCGAAGGATCTGTGACCATGTATCCAAATAACCATGCTTTTAACTTCCAATATCCACCGATTAATTAACTTTTAAAAAACTATTTACTAATATTTAGTACAACACATACATTGGGGATTGACCAACAGGCAATGCCTAAATTAAGGTCTCTCACCACTGATTAATAATCAATGTGTTCCAGATGAGTTGTTAAACAAACTGTTTTTTTACTCTGTGTTTCCAGTAACATTGAGCCTGCGGTTCCGTCTGGTGGTGGAACAGTGAATGGTAACAACAATGCCGTACCAGTTCCTGCATCGGGCTCAACTCGAGGGAAGACAATAGCAGCTGTAGTTGCAGTTTTCACATCGGCCATTGTTGTGTGCTTTGGTCTTATATACTTCCATAAGCAGGACAGAAGGTATCTCATTGTTACATTGTAAAGATATAAAATCGGGCATAATGCTAAAATCTCAACACTTTGTTAAATATGGCTTGTGTAATAAGTTATCATTTGAATCACTTACAGTAACTATAGAATTGATCTTTTGAATCTGTTTGTAGGATCTCACAATGATAAATTACAATTGAATTCATTTCATGAGTTTAATATAAATAATTAATGTTGCCAATATTTTAATATGATAAATTACATTTATAAGTAAATTTTATATTGGTTGCACGTAATAAATTTCCTATGACATTTAATTGCATGTTATTTTATTTTATATTAATTTCACGTAATAAAATTTGAATCAGGAGCATATAATAGATACATGACTGTATATTAGTTGAGTGCAATTGATTTCATGTAATAAAAATGTTAATTGCATGTAGTAAAATTCAAATCATGGCATGTATTGAATTGTATATTTAAATGGCATAGTTAACAAGTTAACTGCAATTATGTACACCTTCAATCAGTTATCCCACATTGTCATTTCAATACTGTAAGAGGTAAATCCAAAGTTATCTTCCTTTTTGCCCCATCAGATTTCAAATGCTTTGTCAATTCTTATAAATAGCAAATACCATTTTTATTTCCAGAATTGCATTTGCTTCCAAAGTTAAAAGAATATTGCGATGTAACAGACAAACTGAAAGACGTATCAAATACTCAATGGTGAGTGTTAGTTTTCTTACAGAACAGAACAGAACAGAACAGAATTTTATTTACACTCAAGGCCACAACACGGTGCTTACTAGCTAATAGTTTAACACATTATAACGTTTACTCTATTCTTGTCCTGTGTGCTGTTATACGGACAGATTGCTTAATACTAAAGGGTGCAGGACTTACATTATATGATCTTGATACAAACTATTTCTTGTAGACATGAATTTCTACACAATGACTTAAGTCAGCCAATTCTAATACTGTGAAATCCTTTACATTGGAGATACGTACTTAAGTAACATGAAATAATTATTGTAGAACAGGTAATATTATTTTCGCATATGTAATTTAACTGCAAAAATTAAAATCATGCAAATAATTACTGGTAATGATATGTTTTGAAAAACACTACAATTTGTTTTTTGCATCACAAAAATTACGTATTCCGAGTTGATAATTGTTTTCCAAATCGTGAAATTTGACAGCCTCGAATATTACACGTTTTACAATTATAGTATTATTTATATTGATGACTTGTTAATATTTGTTTTAGCTATCTCAAGCGGATGAAGATCCAGAAGTTGATGATTTCTTGAATGGCAATGACAATGATAATGATAATGACAATGACAATGATAATGATATCACATGTCTACAAGTCTCTAGTGAAACTAGAGTCAAGAGTTACCATGACGACAGTGATGATGACTTGTTGGAATAACTCTTGTATTGCTTAATATTTAATCAATCTCGAAGCCATTCATTGACATTATGTGTCTGTGATGTGTAAATAGCAACACAGTCTGTGATGAAGATCATTCAAGATGAGAACTGTAAACCGTGAAATGTTCACTTACTTCGCACCCAATCTCAATTTGCGAATTTTTAAAGCACGCATAATTTTACCGTTTATAATGTGCTTGCAATAAGGAGATGGTCGTTCGCGGTATTTAAATGTCACAAACATGCACTATAGCGTATTCGCGAGAGAGAAAAACGTCGCAATATTAATACGGTTTATAGGTAGTGATGGTTCAACATTTCAAGATTTGCCATATGTAGTATATGCAGGCCTTTCTCCAGAATTTTTTTAAGGGACTAAAAATTTCCAAAATTCAGCAATAATATTATTTTTTATGTAAAATCCATGAGTACGAATTTGAAAGATTACATTGTACAGGGACAGAAAAATGAATTTAAGGCCCTTACAAAGCCATTACATTAATTTAAATCAAATCGCTTACAATTCCCTGAAAATAAATCAAAGCGCTTACTTAAACTGGTAAGGAGTAGAGGCCACATACTACTTATGGCTCTGCGGAAACCTCTTTACTGCTATGCTTGTTTGGATAATTTGGAGTGTTCACACCCACCAATCATCATCATCATCATCATTCTCACTTCACCACCGTTTGTATATATTTTGTAGACATTAAACAATATATAATTTAAACTTGCCAGTGTGGAAATATATTATTTTCAGAATTCCATATAAATCGAACAAATATTTTAATGTATTGGACAAGTAAGGTCATCCAAGTCATTTTTATATGTTCCATAATAAATTGTTACTTTGAACAGATAAAATATAAATAAAGTCTTAAACGAAACCAGTAGACCACATTGATTATTAATCAGTGGCTATTGGATGTCAAATATGTACAGCAATGGAATTTCCCATAGACAGGATAGCACACACCTTAGCTTTTGTTATACCAGTTGTGGATCATTGGTTGCAACAGAAATGTCCCAACTTCTCCACTGAGGAGGAATGATCCTGCGACCTCTCGAACCTCAGTCGGAAACTCTTGTGCTGAGCTACATGTAATGTCCCACTCCACTTTGAGCAGATCATTACAAAGATTTTAATAAATTTTATAATTTATGCTTGATGCAAATTAATAGTATTCTTTCATTGACGTGATACGTAACAGTCTCAGTTAGTGCATATATAGCCTATAGGACAGCTGTATCACGATATATACGACACGTATATGCTTGAATATGTTTGCATAAAACATTTACATAAAAATGTATAAATTTGACTGTTTATAGCAGAAATGAACTGACCACTGACAGGTGACAATATAAACTGTACTTAAACTTGCGGCATGATTTTGAACACTTTGTTAAGGTTATTTAGGATAGTCTATATTTTTTATAAACTAGAACTAAAGAATTTATCTGTGAAAAGAAATGGTTTACTATGAAGTGCATCGCAATGCGTACAGTATCGCAACACCATATCATTATACCGCTAGTATTGACTGTCAAAATTCTGTGACGAGTTTACAAAACACTCTGCTTCTTGGTTACACTTGAAGGTCAAAACATAATTTTGGTTTTGGTAGGCTGTAGTTTGTAAAGAATAAGCCTATTATTAGAACCTAATTATTATGCATGTTATTTTAATATTATAACATTTCCATTGGTGTTCTTGTTAACTGAACATGTATGTTGTTTTGGACTGAAAACATGTCTAATTTATTTATGTCAAACATGCTTGAAGGACTACACAGAAATATGTACCGTAGTAATTGTTAATTATATATTGTAAATTTTATCGTTATGTAAGTTACACATTATGGAAGTGGCATTAAGTCATTTGCAGTGCACCATAAACAAACTTTATATTAATGCCTCTTTAATTATGTAGCAATATTCATGAATATTTATTTCATAAATATATAATAGGAAGTGAGATTGATCAACAGGCTATAAAGCCTATATATATTATTATTATTCCTTTGGGTGCAATATTATTTCTCCATGAAATACTGTAATAGGTGATATATAACTGGTCCATACTCGATTTCTTGATGAACATTTATTAATGCTCTGAAAGAAAATAATAAAAGGCCCATGCCATTCTGAAGCCTGTCGGCAAATGGTTGATAGATAATCTATTATTATATCAAGTTGCAATATGGAACAAGACTTTTTTTTTAACACAAGTTTTTGAAATGTATCCCAAAACACCTGTATGATTTACTTGCGTCACCTAAAAAACCTTTTGAGGTTGATGAAGACGATAAAACACTTTTCCCGTTCCCATAGGAAATGTCAGATTTTAACAATCTTTTATTGTTTATTTATTCTGTTTATACATAATGTGTGAAGTATATGATACTTTTGTGTTTTGTTGTAAACAAATTTTAATTGTATATATAGGCTAGATTTACAAAGTATTGTAGCAAATGTAAAGGGCCAAAAATGGTGTCTAATCTAGATGTTAAAGCGGCATAGATTTCAAGAACAGTAAAAAGCTTTATTATACAATTCTTTTTTTCCTTTATGAGTGGTATGAACGAATAGGACATAAATAATGTAGAGAATACCAACCAATTGATTTATATATTATTCTACAAGTTTTATTAAAATGTACCTTCAGTCAAATGAAGTTTGATATAACGAGTTATATTATAAATGTATCCAACAGACATTAAACTTTGTGTACTGAAGTATGAACAAATAAGACATACACTAATGTAGAGAATACCAACCAATTGATTTGTATATTATTAATCTTGCTAGTTGCTTTAACATGTATCTTTGACCAAAGCATGTTGGATGTGAGTTTGAAATAATGAGTTGTATTATAAATTGTATCTGACACTAAACAGTATACTGGTAATATTCATTTATTGCATACACTGTTACATCTGAAAGAAAAACTAAGTCCAGATTGTTTTAATAATACATGCCTTGTGTAACACAATAAATGTTAAATAGTGTTTACTTACCTATACTAACAACATCAAATGTGGAATCAACACACAAGCAGGTACACAAAACTGGCTGACTGTTGGAACAGCCTATTGGAAGTCTTATATATACCTTATGATAGAAATATCGGTATATTCTTTGACCTTTGTGATCTCCATTACTTGCTCAAATCAGCAGTACATGAATTAATATATAATAATAATTGTATTTGAAATACATGTATATTTTATATTAATATTATTGTGATTTTGTACAGTAAGCGGCTGGTGATATTTCTTTGCATTGATGGCCTATGAAGCAATTACTTGATGTATTTTTGTATAATTATGTTACGGTATGTTTTGATGAGTGAAATTATCAAAATAGGGAAAGGAAATTACAAGCATTTTGTCGTGCTTTTTTGGATTGCAAGATGGATGAATGTTTATGAGTATTGACAAGAAATAGAGAATATGCATAATTACACCACATTAAGTATTGTAGCTACTGTAAACAAATTATATATTGAGTTTTCAACATGATACACTTGTAGGATGCTACATGTATGTGTTCTTTGTTCTTCCATTGTTGTTGTGTACATTCCTTTCACACTCTTTCATGGTAGAGGGAATGGAATTTGTTGCATTTGTCTTTGTAAACAAAATAATGAATTGTAATCGCAACATAGCAATATGTTACGATTCAGTACCAGTATGTTGTATATGTTAGGACAAAACATATATTTTATAATAATAATTTATTATATGTACAAATTATTTTGCTTTTGAAGCTCTGTTGTATATAATGTTATTATAATAAATGATTATAACTTGTATGTAAATGATTATAACTGAATAGTACATGTATATAGTTGTACACATGTAATATATTATAATGGGTTACATGTTGATGCTTGTAACATGGGTACGTTTTCTATTTTATTTATGACATATAATATATGATAACAATTGTATTGCCCTAGTATGTAACAAAATAATTATGTGGATCGTACAAAGATACTTTAATTTAAATCTGTTTATATATTAACAATGTTATTACTCAATCAACCCTAATTATTTTTGTCCATGATTCCTTCAAGTCAGCTTGGTTTAAACTCAATGTTCAGTGTTTGTTTGTGTAATTTTAGTCCAAGAAAATCAAAATTAAAAGCAAAAATCCCAACCAGACAAATCAGTTTGTTTTCTACATGTAAGTAGTTAAGGAAAACAAATCCATGTTTTTCTTTTACATTTTATGATTTGTAATGGATGCGGTGTGATACATATCTTAAAGTCACTGGTTCAAGTCTAAGATGGATACAGTGTTTCATGTATATATACTATCCCAACTCTGTTGAGTTCCCTCTGGACTTGCATGTACCGAGATACAGTTTGATAATTTTGCTAGTGTTTGGATTGTTAATCCTTAATCGTGCATGATACAATGACATCCATCTTAAACTGGAAACAGTGGCTTTAAACATTAAACTGTATATAGTGACATGTGTGTTCAAGCTTTATGTCGAAGTAAAGGTATCAATGGTTGGTGGTATAAAATATCTATATAAATTTCAGAGTTTTTCATTAAGGTGTCATTGCTTGCCAGTTCTATTTAATTTCAAATGGTTTATGTTTGCTTACAAGTTTTATAAAAATAAAACCAGAACATACTTTTTGAAGAGTAGGCTCCTCTCCATCCAACCCCATCTACCCCCTCCTCCCCCGCCCCCACACGCACTCATTGCCCAAGGTCTCTATACCCCTAAGTCCGTATATGCCCAGAACAGGACATACCACAGCATTTAATATACAACTTATGAAGCAATAGTTAGAAAGTTGAAGGTGTGTGGTAAACTATTCTACTAATGAGTATTGATTCTGCAATCTATGTCAACTTGGGTAGACACTAGCATTGAGCAGATCGTGTTGGATTTCTGTCTCACAATGTTAAAAAACCAAATAGTTCTGAGCAATATGTGACAAAACACTGTGAACTTTCGGTGACATTTTCTAATGTGTTCTTTATTTTTTGGTGTATTAACATTATACTATGGGTGACACGATTCAATGCGATGTATGTTTTGATTGGCAGGTTTTTAAATAATAAAGTATATTTTGTTATAGGTTGTGTTGTCAACTTTGTAAATTGTGTATATATTATTGTATATTGATGATGTGTTCGGGGAAAAACCTTAAAATATTAATGAATTGAGTTTATTATATTCCTTCTGGAACATAAGGATTATAGCCGTATAATTTTCATGGACCACAAAATAGTCATAGATATGTAGTCTTTTGCATTAGTGCTATTCTGTCTATGGGATAGTGCACATAAAAGACCCCTTGCTGGTTTTCGGTAAGGGTAGCCCATGAAGCGGCGACAGCAGGTTTCCTCTGAGACCATGTGTCAATATAGCCATGCGTCTGACGTCCAATAACCACTGATTTATGTGTTTCATGTGACTTTTTCTAGGGAGTTTTGCGACTTCTGAGTTTCTGTGACGTTTTTCTCACAATCGTTATTGCAGTTTAAATGCGCTCAGAGCCAATAAAATGTTCGTGACAGATGTATCCACGTTAAGTATAGGGTTGTCAAAACACCTGCACGTGTTACTAGCGAGCAATTAATGTTTCAAAATCTCATTACATTTAAAACATCCACAATCGCAGACAATTGCCTCAAGTAAAACACGCTATGTTACTATGTATATCTCAGCTTATTAACGCATTTCATTTTCTCTGGCTGGCTTAACTACATCCACTTTCTGGCAGACCAACGACCAACCAATGCACTATATTAGGTTGATACACGCGTTGTAAAAATAACTCTCGAATAGGAACAGAGTGTAAAATACTCTTCTAACGTGAAGAACTGGCGAATCATTTAGTTAGCAGCTCGGAACGAAGCAGCTCCATCGCTGAAAAACAAACCACCGCGGATCGATAGCAGAACCGCTACACTATTGACTGGACTCAAGTTTCACTCTGCTTTTTCTCTCTGCGCAACTTTTATCACTTTGGCCTGGGATATTATTGTCAGTTTGTGGCCAGTTTGTGTTATCGAGATGTTTTTCTCTTGATTCACGGCTTTTTTTTGGGATTGGAAAACGCTTCCACAGAAAGCTTGGTTGATGGTTATATGGATCTAGTGGCATTCGTATCGAAATATTGCAACTTTATTGTTATATAGGTATTGAACGAATCGTTCTAAAAATCATGACATAGCGACTTACATTCGTGATTGTCGCAAAACAAAATTTCGACCTATTTTGTTTGTTGGATTTTACATTGACGGGATTCTTTGTGAGCGTAAAGCTGGATTCGGCCGTCCCGACGATAAGTATTGGCGGCGAAAAACACAAACATAAGTCGAAAATGACCCACGGTGCCACCGATCGGGAACACAAAAGGGAGAAAGTGTCGAGAGCCAGACGGAATAGTCTAGTGTCCCAAAACAGCTCTGGTAGTGTCCCGTCCCGTGATTCGACCCCCGCACCTGCAGTAAGCCATGCAGCTCATGGCAATCTGTTGGCCCCAGTGGCTTCTACGCACGTCAGGACCGGGTCGTTCAGAACAAAAGGGGAAAACCAGAAGGATGCCGAGGTACAGGGAAATATGCCGAGGCGGAACAGCATGCCGACGGTCGCCCATCATCTCCTCACAGTCCCGGATGGAGAGAACGCGCCGGCAGCCGAGACCAAAGTGTCACGCCTGCAGCGCGTGCGCTCCTTCAAAACGACTTCCAAAGGAGTTGTCAACCGCGGTGACTCTTTTAAAAAGAAGAGCACGCACAGTCTCATGTCGACCGGTGCCGTTAGTGACGCTGAGAGGTCGCGCCGAAAACATCAAAGCGGATCGTCTAAAAGTGCTAGAAGTAGCAACAATTCAAACTCTAATGCCCCTCAGTATTTCAAGGTCATTATTCTCGGAGATAAAGGAGTCGGGAAATCTACGTTGACGCGTCAGTTTCTGACGTCAGATTATACGGCTTATGAAGGAGCAGGTGAGTAAAGGTCGAGGTCATAGCTTCGTGTATTCCAAGGGAGAATTGATGATTGGAAGGGGTAGGGTGAACTGTCCCATATAAAAAAATTATATTGCCTTTTTAGTTTTGTGTGTTGAAATGCGTGAAGACCGTGTGGTCTTTGTTCCTTAAAGACTCATACTCACCATTTTGGCGCTAAACGCACTATCATGTGACAATAAGTTAAAACGAGTTAACTGAGGTTTATGTTAACAGAAGAGAAAACTCTTGTACTTGTTTTTATAGATAATTGCATACATTTAGTACATGATTATGAACATCAACAGCATTGTCAAAATGTGATTATATTACGTAAAATCGTTTGTTACACACCATACGATACCATACGAATACCTCCACAAAATACGGAGCTAAAATTTTAAGGTGAATTCTTTGTCTGCAGGCGCAACAGAGCGGAAGTGTTTGGCGCCAAAAAATCGATGAGTTATTCCCTTTAAGATGTTTCATATCCTAAACTATTTCCATTGGCCGCAATAACGAGTAACACTAATCCTAGAATCCTCTGACGGACAAGAATCTAGATTGGTATTCGAGTTATCCAACACAATGTCCATCCAAATCCTTGTACAACATGTGATTAAATACACTATAACCAGGCCTCAAGCTAGGTCAGATTTATAGGGAGAAGTGACTTCTCCCTCTACCATTGACAGGGAGAAGTTTTCAACAAGAGGGCGACTTAAACATACAAACTAACAAAGTATACAAATAATTTTTTAATAAAACAAATTCGCTAACCATTGTCTCAAAGTCGATCGTTATAATGACGCTATTAAACAATTGAACATTGCAAAAATGCTGTGCTTTGTGATAAATTAAAGATGTGATAAATTAATATTAAGCTGCTAGTTTGAAAAGTCTATCACACATTTATATAATGTATAGACATAGTATATAGGTCTTTCAAAGTGAGAATGTTCAACTCTGGTGGATACCAACATCTGGTCAGTCTGGTCCATAGACTATAGAGCCCCACTGCACAATTATTCACGGATAACTGGTTATAATAGGGGAACAAACGTATTCTAATGGGTCCAGGCTACATTGAGGAAATACTGATTAAAATCAAGTAGTGTAAGACTATTTTTTTCTAAATTGAAACTAAGTTAAATAAAGTTTGTCGACGGCTTATTAACATTGTTCCCTTCATGGGAATTGTTTTGCTCATATTAGTGATTTCAATAGAATCGAATTTTGCGGACACCCGGATTGTATGTGCGGAAACGGACGAGAATGAATGAAAACCAGATAGCCTGTTCTAGAAAATAGAGGGAGGATACGTTGTTTAGTTGAAATCGGTTGTCTGTGTATTTTATTGTACAGTTATTGTGATAAGAGCTGGATGCGTTATAGAAAACGTCGTCACAGCAGGACTTTAATACAAATTTGAACCCAAACAACATTTATGTCCGGACCATAGACATCGATGATGATATTTGGCATATTATGTTTCTAAACATACGCAACATAACAGGTATCCTCTAAAACCCGCGGACGACGGACATAGAATAACGTGCGGGCTATTCCATGATGGTATTTGTCCCGTCCGCAGCGATTCTGTTCCATCATGTTGGTTAGTTAAGACAAACACTATGTTGTTAGATAATTCAACTGTTAGGAATTTCAATTTGCAGTACAAACAAATGAATG
>JAULBR010086491.1:0-12996 GCA_032355825.1 Melanodrymia aurantiaca
ACCTTAATATTCCACCAAATGATCAATTTTAGTGCATTACGACCTGTATTAAGCAGCCACCTGGCTTAAGAGGCCACCTTTTGTTACTCCCTTAGGTGGCTGCTTAAAATAGGTTTGACTGTATTTTTAAATTGTCTTTGAATGAAACGAGTATAATCAAATAATTCTGCATTAAGAGCAATGTTGTTTTAAATTATTTACAGTTCTTGTGAAAATATCTGTACGTTTGCATAATTGGCTTTCATGAGAGACATCTTAAACGAAACAAGCATAATCAAATAATTCGGCATAACAATTGAGCAATGTTCTGTTTAATTATTTACAGTTCTTGTCAAAATATCTGTACGTTTGCATAATTGGCTTTCATGAGAGACATCTTAAAAACACTCGAGTGAAACATTGCACAAGCATTTTGCCGTCTGCTTACTTTGATGGTATCTCCCATCCTCCCTGTATAAATCACTCTGCACATATCCCATTTATAAAATCTATTTTAATCTGTGAATCTTTGATTGATTCTCTTGATAAAAGGCTTTTTTTACACCTTTCCATTTCACAAACAGAATTAAACTGTCAGTTGCTGTAACACCTCCAACAATATTCCTATCCATTATGTACTTGAGATAAATCAACAGTGGGGTCCTTGATAGGGAAGATGAACCAATATACAGATTGCAACCTATTCAAGCAAATCTGGTTAATTTGGTCCTGTTTGTATCAGGTAGTCATCTGTGCACCCTTCTAGATGCTTGATAGAATCTAGATCGAGCAGACCACAGAACTACATTGTGCAGGATGTAGAATGGGGATCTTTATAAGGAAATCGTCTTTGGATACTTTTGAAAACTACTTCCGCACTTGAGTTGAACATATTATAGGCTTGCTACTTGAGCGTAGAATGTTGTGAAATCATTTTTTAAAACAAGAGGCATTCTTTTCATTTCGTTTCATTAGCCCGTTAGGTTTAGCGATTCATGTGAAGGTTCAGTAATACTGAAGGGGCATGAATTGCTCTTCAATTATCTATTAGCTGGTTACATTTATTGTTAGATTAACTTTTATAGATTATACTTCAGAAATGATCAAAGGTCTACTAGGTTGTACGTTCTTTATGACAGAGATATCTTCCGGGTGGTTATTAAACAAGCCATTCATTCATCTATTGATCCATCTTCATCCATCAAATTATCAATCAGTCATTTGTCTTTACATGTACATCCATCTGTCTGCCCATCAGCCCGTCTGTCCATTTCAAAATTAACATAAGTGAACTTTATTTTGCTCTCGGGTAGAACTTGTGTCCGATGTTATTACTATTGCAGAGAGGACAAATTCTATCATGTAGTGGTATTCATGTCCATCTACCTGTTTCAATGGTTTCAGAGTGTAAAAGGTTTGTAGTGACAATGTTTTCACCATAGAGTTTAACTAAATGTAGCTCAGTACAAGAGCATCTGTCTGAGGTTTAAGATGTCGAAGGATCAATCTTCCTCAGTGGATCAGTTGGGTTATTTCCCATTCCAAACTGTGATCTATGCTTTGATTTATGCTGTTCTGCCTGTAGGAAAGTGATATAAAATACCCGTTGCTTTTATTCTGTAAGAGGCCTATGCGACAACATCGGTTTACTTCCTAGACCATGTGTCGACATTACCATGTGTTTGAAATTCAATCGCCACTGATTATTAATCGATGTACTCCAGTAGTGTCTAAACAAAGCAAAACATTAAGCAAATCAACTTTGTTACATGTACACAAATGTACAAAATGATGCAAGTAGTGGCTGTTTTATGGGAACAATCCCTTACAGCTTCTGTAAAACCGTACTAGTTTTCTGAGGAGTTTGAAAAAGAAATATTTAAGGAGTTTGATAAAATCATGTAATTGTTAAATTAAAACATCATCTAAAATACAAATGTATGAATGGATCAGTATTGTGGATTAGACATAATTATGGCATATTTACTGCATGTTGCATGTACTGGGTATTACATGCATGCATATTCTTCAACATGTACATGTTACTTTTGTTAGTACCGGTACATGTACATACATGTATATGTATATCGTGCCAGAGAAGTTACAAATTAATAAAAGGCCTGCAGTAACATGTTTCAAGTTTCCCATCTTAGAATAAATCAGACTGTGAAAATGCATAATTTCTAGTAACATTATCCACTTCTAATCTGCAATATTACATTACTTTATGTGTGTTCAGAGTTATTGCTTGGTATTGGATAAGGATTGCAGTGCAAAGGTCAAATTTTGAGTGCTCTGTTTTGGATAAGGATTTACATGCTGAGGGAAGGTCAAGTTATTTGTGCTCAACAATATGATTTATTTGACAAATTTGTTCAAAGAAGCATGGGTTTTTTTTTAGTGAATTTTGGAAATATTGTAGAAAATATTTCTTTACAGATACACAGGGAAAAAAATGTCGCCTTGAAATAGAAACTGCGATCATTTCATAATCTCGTTTATATGTTGTTGATGCCAAGGCTATTTTTAGAATATGGAAATTATCAGCCAATGAAATGGCATCGCACAAAAATTTAATAGCATCCAGGATAGATAGGATTTGCTTTTGGCTTGTAAAAAAAAAAGACACACAACATGGTCAAATTGGTTTTTGCTAATCATTTTTTCTGATAACATTTCTAGCGTTTTAAAAATGATTCATTCAAGTTCCGACCAATGCTTTGCTTGTCTGAAAGATCAGTGGAAAAGCATCCTATATGATCGGAAGGAGGGAGAGAGGCAAGGAGGGGAGTGAAGAGAGACCATATTTAAAACTACAGTCAAACCTGTCTTAAGCAGCCACCTAATGGAATAACAAAAAGTGACCTTCAGACAGGTGGCTGCTTAATACAAGTCATAATTCACTAAAATTGATGATTTGATACAATGCTATAGTGACCCTTTAAGATAAGTGGCTGCTTAATATAGGTGGCTGCTCAAGCAGGTTTGACTGTACAATCATGTGTTAGCCATCAAACAGCAATGTTTAATTAATCATACATGTAGTGCTCCAGTGAAGTCATTAAGCAAACATTTGTATCTTTAAACTCTAGTCACGTTCATCACATGCTTTAAGAACACTGAACGTACCAGCAAGCAGACAATGTAATCATTCATATTTATAGCATATTACATTTCCTTTGTAACAAACCAATATAATTGTATATAAATATATTATAGCAATTTTTTTTTATGTAGTGGTGTTCATTTCTTCGTGCAAGGTTATAATGCAAAGAACTTTTATGCATGATGATTGAATCAGAAATATTATACGGCACTGAAAAAAACCAAAACGTGTGTTGGATACCATCACGGACATAAAAGCCATCTTATTCATATTTTAATCCAGTGTTTTGTCAGGATAAAACATCAACCAGAACCTGATTTTTATATGTGGCCCATTTTAGCAACTCTTGCATGAATGAAATAAGAGGAGCTGTATACAGGTGATAAGTGATCGAGGGAGTCGGGGGTCCGGCAGCACTTACAAATCAAGCAGGGAGTGGGGCATAGTCCAGCGGTTAAAGGATCAATCCTCCTCAGAGGACTCATTGGGTTATGTCCCGTTCCAACCAGTGATCCACGACTAGTCCATCAAAGCTGTGGTGTGTGCTATTCTGTCTGTGATAAAGTGCATATATATATATATATATATAAGCTCCCTTGCTTTTAATTTCTGAGAGTAGCATAATATGTGGCAGCAGTGGGTTTCCTCTGTGACCAAGTGTCAATATAAGTGGGCGTGGCGTTTGACATCCAATAACCATTGATTAATAATCAATGTGTTCCAGAGGTGTCGTTAAACAAACAAACGTTATCTTTTTTAGAAATCAAGCATTTTTTAGGTAAAAACATTCTCTTTTTGGCATCTTTCGGTGTATAAAGAGAATAATTTGTCCATTTATCAGGACAAAGATTAACATTTGGTGGAGCTATTTTTAGGACAAATTAAGTTTATGGCGTCGCCTATGAAATAACCAGATTGTTTGTTACGAAATAGAAAGAGTAGCCGACTTGGTGGTATTGGGCTTCTTCACAGAAGATAATGTGTCACAATTACATTTCATTTGACATCAGTGAATACATGTAGATGATAATTAATTAATCAGGGTGACTGTACATGTACTACATTGATGTCATTAAACAAAATCTTGTTTTTTTATCTTTTATCATACTTCACAGTTCAACGATGCTTATTAATGTTTTTAAATAGACTGCACCTATAAGGCGGCTAAAACACTTACTTATAATCATTATCTGATGTTATAAAATAACTTTTGTAACATTTGCTCTTTAGATTGGAGCAGACACATATGAACTTATGAGAAGGCTTTGGAGATAGCGAGCCTATCTAAATTACATTTGTCATTACGCTCCACAGCACAAAACATTTTATGGGCTATTTTCTGTTCCAGCCAGTGATCCACGACAGGTTTATCAAATTCTGTGGTGTGTGCTATCCTGTCTATGGGATAGTGCACATAAAAGACCCATTTGTTTTTCGGTCAGAGTAGCCCACGAAGTGGCGGTAGCAGGTTTCCTCTGAGACCATGTGTAAATATAATCATACGTCAGATGTCCAATAACTGATGATTTATAATCGACAAACAAACTTGATCTTTGTCATTACCGTACTTGTGAGCAAAATGATGCAGTATCAACTGTCTTTCCAACACCTTGCAAGCCTATCTAAATTACCTTTGTCATTACTGTACTTGTGAGCAAAGTGATGCAGTATCAACTGTCTTTCCACCACCTTGTCAGTCTACATGTATCTAAATTACCTTAGTCATTACTGTTCTTGTGAACAAAGTGATGCAGTATCTACTGTCTTTCCCCCACCTTACCAGTCTATATGTATCTAAATTACCTTTGTCATTACTGTACTTGTGAGCAAAGTGATGCAGTATCAACTGTTTTTTCACCACCTTGCAAACCTATCTAAATTACCTTTGTCATTGCTGTACTTGTGAGCAAAGTGATGCATATCAACTGTTTTTTCACCACCTTGTCAACTGTATCGGGTTCTGTGTATTCTTCCCAACAAGTTTCTGTTCCTTATTTTAAATGCCCACAAATTCACACATTATATCTCTATCAAAATACAGTCGCATATGCATTTCAGCATTTCAGCTTCATAAATAACCAAGCTTATAATGTAATTGTATCTCCCTTTGAAGCCTTTTTTAAAAATAATATTTGAAGAAGGACTAGTATATATTACTAACTGCTTGACCTCACCAGTGTGCAGTAATCTTTGTTTCCATATCATACTGTGTGCATATGTATATACATGTACATGCATATACAATGAAACCTGCTTGAAGGGCCACCTGTATTAAGAAGCTATGTGCCGTAAGAGGCCACTTTTTGTTACTCCCTTAGGTGGCCGCTTAAGACATTGTAAACATAGTTTACGTCTATTTGTGCATACACATGTAAATGTAAATATCTGACTAAACATGTTTCTCAAAATAAACTATTTAAATGTATGTGTAAATACTAAAATCAGATGTACCGGTAAGTCTAAGAATGCCACGGTCTAGTTAACGGGATGCATGGCCCACACAAGTAACACATAGTTATATTACTTCATTATTATCACTATCAGACATCAAATTTATGTGCGATAGACAACTTAAAATAAATCTTTCTATCAATCATCAAAAAGTAGTGAACTCATAAAATAGAAATTGTATGTAAAGTTCTATCAACACTTGAAATTCACTTGACTTGTGACAACATTTTATTACCTTCATAAAAAGAAATTGAATTTGTTCAGATATTTTTTTCATTCCTAAAATCTTTTTGTTAAGATTTGTTTTAAATCCCTGTTGATGGACTGCAGTGTTTTGAATGTTGTTATTTATTACATTTTGATTTATGTTAAGTATTTCCATTAAAATTGCCATTGCACTGGCATTAGAAAATTAATTGGTGATAGTACTCCAATACCATCACAACATTGTCAAAATGTTTAGGGCTGTATGTTGTATCGATTTGTGCATGGCATGGGCGTCAATCCAGCTTTAAAAGTGGGGGGAGGGGGGGGACAAATATGAAAACGACTGAGACACAAACTACCACACCCATCAATGTATAGCAAAATTTGAAGGTTGTTTCTTACGTCGAATTACATCAACAATGACATTTGTACAAAACTATGATAAAATAGATGATTACTAGCCATTTTAAATAAATAAATTAATAAAGTAATTAAATTAGTTTTGTTATTGTTTTTGCTAAACGAAAAAGTTGGGGTGGGGACATTTATATGGATTGAAAACTGAGAGGGACGCATCCCCACTATCCCCCACCGATCGATGTCCATGGTGCATGGGTAGATTCACATGTAAATGTAGGGAAGGCGAGGTATCCACAAAGACCCTACTTCGAGTTACATCTACCAATAGTTTATCCTAAAATTACTAGCTCAGCAGTAGAGCTTCCACCTGTGGCTCGATGGATTAAAGGATCTATCCTCAGGAAAACCTTGGGTTATTTCCCATTCCAACCAGTGATCAAAGTCCATGGTGTGTGCTATCCTACCTATGGAAAAGTGCACATAAAAGATCCCTTGCTGTTATTCAAAGAAGAGTAGCCTATATGGCAGCAACAGGGTTTCCTCTGTGACCATGTGTTTGACATCCAATAACTGCTGATTTATAATCAATGTGTTCCAGAGGTGTCGGTAAACAAACTTTAACCAATGGACCAAGTAACGTATACTGCATTTTGACCGTATACTGCATTTTGACCGAGAATTTTAAAAGACCTTCATTGCATGTCACAATGACCAGATGATGAAACCGATATGCTTGTTGATGACATCCTATGAAACTTCTGCCCCTTTTTCTTGTATTAGTCAAACTTTATCAATAGAAATTTGAGTTCCACCTTTCCATCAAAAAGACATAAAATTTGTAATTAATTTCTTTGAATCTTTTATCCACGATTTTTATCACCTATAAAACAGAGAAGAGATCAGGTTTTATTTTCAAAACTGCACCGAGTTCTATAATTATTGTGTCAAATGAGTAGCTAGGGAATATGAGGTTGCTGTAAAGGCGCTTTGTGCCAGAATCTTCCCAATCATAAAGGAGATTGATGTGTTTGATTTTCACGATACTGAGCACCAATGTTTTTGTAAAGTAAAACTTTTATTTACTCATTTAAATTTTTGTTAATACAATGCTGAAACACCAGATTGAATAAAGACGCCATTAAAAACATTTTATACCATAAGTTGGAGATAGAAAATTTTATATTTAAAAAAAAAGAAGTTATTTTCCTATGCAATTTTGAGTTGATCTAAATTAAAATGTAGGGTGGTTTACAGTAGAAACACTTGATACTTCCATCCCATTCTGCCCCCCCCCCCCAACCCAGTAGTGCCATGTTGCACTCAGAAGGAATAATTTACTTACATGACATTGTATAGAACAATTTACTTATATAATTGCTAAAGTAGAATGCAAAAGTGTTATGTTGAAACATATGGTATACACTGTATATAAAAAAAAAAAAAAAAAATCTGAGCATCATCAAATAGTACCTGTCAGTGTTGATGATACTGCCGAAAGATCTTTGTCACCTCAATTTTAAACTTTATTTCCAGGGATACCCTTTGCTTCACACTCAATAAAATATTGTGTAAAAAAAAAAATTTAAATTAAAATCTGAATATCACTTAATAGTACCTGTTGGTGATACTGCCGAAAGATCTTTGTCATCTAAATTTTAAACTTTATTTCTGGGGATATCCTTTTGCTTCACACCGTTGGCAACACTCACAATTGATCCGCCCACCTGACAAATCTAGGAAATCTTGTAATTACAGACTACAACATTGATGTCATCTCATAATAGATGGCACTACCTGGCTCTCGTTCAAAACTTCTGTATGAAAAGTTTAGCAATGAAAGCTGGTTGTAGTGGAGACCGCCTCTATGGTAATTTTATCCTCACACCTATTTTGTCATTTAAAAACTTGGATGGTCATTTATGGGATCTGACATTTTGTAATAAACTCATTGGTTGTTCTGCACTGAGCAGGTGTGACCAGAAAAAAATGAGTACAAACAAATATTAAAGAGAGCTGCATTCTTTGTATAAAGATAAAGTTTGTTTAAGGACACAACTGGAACACATTGATTTTTAATAACAGTTATTGGATGTCAAATGCATGGTTATATCGACACTTGGTCACAGGGGAAACCTGCTTCTGCTACATAGACTACTCTTGTCAAATAACATCAAGGAATCTTATATTTGCACTTTCCCAAAGGCAGGATAGCACACACCACTGCATTTGATGGACCAGTTGTGGATCACTGGGTGGAATGGAAAATAATACATTCTTTGAAAGTCTGTCGATCCATTAGTCTGTAAGATATAGCAACAGTTCACAGAATAGATTACACTTGACATGGGTTGATGTATGTTGAATATGTTTTCTTCTTCATCAATAGGACAGTTCTTTAAATCCATATTCAGAAAGATAATTATTGAAAAAAACTTCCGTTTGATTCTGAAATCTGTTTTAAACCTAGTTCTAAGCTTAAAACGAAACGCTTTTGATAATATTTTTCTAGGCAAGTATAAGATCCTCATTTTCCGAAACAAAATGACAAAAAATCGCCTTTTTGTATTATTCCAGATTAGTTCACGGGATATTCTTTTCACTTATTTATAGGGTTCAGCCTTACATACACTGCCATGCACATATACCTCATTCCACAAATAAGACTCACTTACCCAACAGTTGTGTGGTATATAGCATATATCCGATATACGCCAGCTGTTTAGCTCACAGAAAGTGAACTGTTTTCATATTTCCTATGTGTTTTTATTGATCGGGCAGAAAAATGTTCTTTTTGCCTTGCGATTGAGATTTCCGACAGATTTTGTTTACGCAGTTACAGTAAGACGAGGCCATTCCAGCTGATTTGTCTCGTGCGTTTTGTTTTCATTTAATTTTCGCCGCTTTCTACAGGGATTTGTATATATTCTGCAGGTTTCTTTATGATGTTTGCTCGAACTTGTTGTGTTTGTTTTACTTCCCTCTGGCATTAAATGCTACTTATGAGTGGGATCAACCTCAGTGGTTACAGCATCTGTCTGAGGGGTAACCGTGTTTGAAGTCGAAGGATCAATTCTCCTAAGTAGACATGTTACAGTTATTGTATATATTTTTTTGCTTTCCAACCAATGGTAAGAGACTGGTACATCAAAGGTTGTAGAATTTAAGAGATCTCTTGCTGCTAATAAAAATAAAGTAACCCATGTGGTGGCACAGGCTCGCTTCTCAGACATGCATCAAAATAAACTTGGAGTTTGATATCCAATAGTTTTTTCCCATTCCAATCAGTGATAAACGACTGATACATTTGTATATCAAAGTGATTTGCGAGTACATATGCCATGTTTACTTTGTCGCAATGTCCCTTCAACTCTACCTTGTGCAGAGATATGCATTTGGCCATGTCAATGTTTTGTCGTTTAGATTTCAGGGACTGGCGCAATAACTCTGAGATTGTTTTAAAACTGTAGAATTACATAAGAATATAAAAAATTTATATTCACTGAGAGCATTCATCTTAAAGGTTGACTGCAATGAATCTATTGTATGACCAACTTAATGTCTAGCCACTAACTTCACACTATATTGCTTGTCATATTGTTATTCCAACCCGCGTACATATTTTGTCGCCCAACTGAATGGACCTCTTCTGGCATGTCCCGACATTTATCATAGTCAGAGATTTAGTTTATAATTATCACATTATCAGGTTTCCGCAGATATACCTATGTGGGATGTTTGCTTTGATGTCGGTGTATTTGGACACCGAACTTCACCTGACTTTGTAACATCGTGCAAATGGTCAGCAATAATGTTGTCAGCTGAAGTCAGCTTGTCTGCATTTGGGTGTAATTAATGCATAGTTTTCTTCTGATCTTTTCTTACACGCATGTAACCAAACATGTTCTTTTGTGTTGTTTAACCTTCAGAGGATCAGGATGTATGTAGCACAGTGCATGAGCATCCGCTTGAGGAACGATGGGGTGAAGGATCGATCCTCCTTAGTGGATCCAATGGGTTGTTTCCTGTTCAAACCAGTGATCCATTACTGGTCCATCAAAGGCTGTGGTGTGTGCTGTCCTGTCTGTGGAGTGCACATATAAGATTCCTTGCTATTATTCAGTAGCTTATGTAGCAATAATAATCAATGTATTCCAGTGGTGTCATTAAATAGAAATGTTTTTGTTTAACCTTCAAACCACTGTTGCAGCAACTACAAACAAGCCTGTATAGAGGCTGGGTACCTCTGACTGGATAGGGTTCACTCTGGAAAACAATTGGAAATGTTCATAGTAAAATCACATTTATAGCTACAAATTTGATTGATTTTACAATCCAACAATTTTATGTTAATTAACTAATTATGACTGAATAAAATTTCTGAATGAAGTTAGCCTAAATTACTGGTAGATGGATAAAAATAAATGTTAACATGAAATTGTTTCCAGACCAAACAGTTCTAATAAGTCAATATTACACAATCAGTAACATGTAACAGTTTAGCACAGTTGGCAAAAGGAAGCAAGTTACACACAATAGTGCATAAGCAGAGGCAGAAGGAATCAAGTGTCAACCAATGAGAATTCACTCCCTGTTGCCTACATGTATGTGGTCAGTCGCCAGTCTTTCACAGTCGCATTTATTTATTACTTTGATTTCGCACCACAATGCTCAACACGTTTTGTACGTACGTACAGTGTACACCTGACTTGCAATGCATACAAGTCATCCAATATTTGTTGAATGTTTGGCGGCCGCGGGGAATAAGCAGTGGCAAAACGTCGTCCATTGTGCAGTGATTTGGACGTGGTGAAAGAAAGCCATGTAGACAAATGAAGGTACACTACAAACATAGCCACATGGTGTGAGCTGTGACACCTGTACTGCAGTGTGCCTGTGGTAGCAGAATAGACCAATCACATGTTATTGATTGAGCTAATATTTACTCACATGCTATGACAAGACAAGTCTTCTTTAGTAGTCATGGTTTCCCAACAGACAGTTTATAATGGGTAACTAAGTATGACAATATACCATGAAATATCTGAGAGTACTTTTTGTCTACCTTATGGACAATTTTTTTTAGGATCGTGAAGAATGTTTGGAAGAGGGTGGGAAGGGGGAGGAACTGGTAATGGTCAAGTTTAGATTGCTTTTTCTGTAAAAATATTGGTCCACAGTTGATCAATGTTTTATGTTAGGATTATACTTCTGTATGCACATTTGTATAAATTTGTACAGTTAGGTAATAAATAAATATTTGTTTACCAAACAATTATTATTTTTTGTTTGTGAAAAGTACTACAGTAAGAACTTAAAATATCAATGAGACTTTACACGCAAATACACTGGAATACATTGACCAGCGGTTTTTGGATGTCAAATAAATGGTTATAATAAACACCTGGTCACAGAGGAACCCACTGCCACCACATATGCTACTCTTCTTTGCATAACAGCAAGGGATCTTTTATGTGTACTTTCCCACAGACAGGATAGCACACACCACAGCCTTTGATGGACCAGTTGTGGATCACTGGTTGGAACGGGAAATTGATCCTTTAACCCATTGAACCAAAGGCAGACACTCTATCAATGAACTATGCCCGCTCCACTTTATTTTATAACAATATGTACACAAATATTAAATATATTCTAAAAAAATTCAAAGTAGCATGCATGCCAGCATGTGTATATGTATTATCACAGCTGTCAGACCAGCTGGTTACTGCTGGACCAGGATGTAGAGATTTGCACACTGATGGTCATCTAGTGTCTCACCTGTAATAGTCTCCCATTGTCTACTTTCAATCATATTGAACTTGTCACCCTCCACTGGCCCGATCACGACTTGTGCATTGGACAGCTGTACTGTGTTGCAATTATGGCGAAGAATAGAAGAAATTAATGAGATAATGTGTTGAACAAAATCAAGATTCCAGAATATGATGGACACCGGTCTCTGTAGCGCAGTGGTTAATGCATCAGGCTTAAGAATGGTAGGTACTGGGTTCGAATCCCATTCATGGTATATGGGGTTTTTAATCCCAGTATTGACTCCTAACCGAGAGCAAATGCTCTGCGAGGCTCAATCAGTAGGTGTACTTACACTAATACTGTCCACAACTGGTTTAATAAAGGCCATGGTATGTACAATCATGTCTATGGGAAAGTGCATGTAAAAGATCCCTTGTTACTTATCATGAGTAGTGGGTTTTCTCTATCATACTAACACTATATATAACTTCTGTCTTGGACAGGCAGGCTAGGCCGCTGGACTGCGTGGCCATGACAGATGTGCTTGCACTTTAATTGGATATAAACACGTAAATAAGTTATAACTAACTATATGATGGACACACCAGGACATTGTTTAAACATCGTTAAGTAGGTTTCAAACATATAGTTATTACAACACATAGTCTACAGAATTTTAAAAAAACCACTGCCTTCCAATTTTCCTTGTTGCTATAAGCCTGTTAAATTTACATGTCAGAATTATTTATAATATCTGAGATATTCTGCAATTGATATCAATTACATAACGCACAAAATTTCACGGACTAATAACCATAACTGAAATTGCAAACGATTATGCATGTATTAAACCGACCAAAAAAACTCCAAGCTACAATCTATTTAAAAAGAAGTGGCATATTATTCTGGAATAATATCTGGTTTCATAGTCTCAAACCAAAATTTTGTGTCAACAAAAATGACTATAGTCTCAGAGGTTATAAAAAAGAAATACATAGGCTCCACAGCACAAAACATTTGTATGGGCTATTTTCCGTTCCAGTCAGTGGTTTATCAAATTCTGTGTTGTGTGCTATTCTGTCTATGGGATAGTGCACATAAAAGACCCCTTGCTGTTTTTTCGGTAAGAGTAGCCCATG
>JAULBR010086502.1:0-12994 GCA_032355825.1 Melanodrymia aurantiaca
AGTAGGGATACACACCCTGTCTTTCAGATATCACAACAATAAAAAAGATCCGTGGCATCAGAGAAACCTGCGCAAATGTCATCAGTATCTTTAAACAAAGACTTGACGTCATAATTGCCCAGAATGGACGTCATGCGGAACATATTTTATGAATGGACACTGAAGCGTATTGGCTGTCATGAAGGTAATTCTCAAGTATTATACATCAAATAGAAAGTTATTATGTCTGCCGTAAGGCTATGCTTTCCCATTTATTGTATACTGATGTGTGTAGTAAATACAAATGTACACAATAAGGACAGATAATATGAAACACCCTGTAAATAACAACCATTGACTTTCATAATTACAACATGTAGAACAATTATTTAAATATAATTAATTAAAATTATTAAAATCTCTGTAAATTAATTGGACGTTTGAATATATATATTTTAATTCCACTGTGTAATGTTGATTTAAAACAAGTAAAACAACAAACAATTATTAACTAAGTATAAAATGTCGATTTCCAAAATCTACCTACCATTGTTCTTAGAAATATTATTTGTCATGCATGCTTACAAATCATTTAGTGTCTGATCTCGCGTAATAACCGACCATTGCTTTATAGAATATTTTTAGAGTGATATCTATCCCAATCTTTATAACGATTTAGAGTATGGAGCAACGAGTATAATACATTTTGAGTAAACTCTGTGTAAGTGGTGACTTGCGAATCACTCACTAAGGTTGGAGCCGGTACTCCTATTAAAAATGCAACCGCATCGAGCGGGATTCGAACCCAGTACATGCCGGTCTTCATCCCGGTAGTCTAATAATTACACCAGTGAGACCGGTGATTCAGCCGATATCTATCCTCATACTTATATTCAATAACTGTTACAGTACGTTAGTCTAGGTAGGCAACCCTTGTCAGCGATTAGAACCAGAGCTTTGTTCTTACCTGTCCACATGGTAGATATATTTAAGTCTATTACTGACACCTGGCGGTGCTGAGAAAACAGTGCGCACTGGAGAGACTCTAAATGTCAAAATAGTCTGTACACACACAGGTCATTGTAAGAGGGAAATATGTTTTTCTAAAGGGCTCTATGTAACCGATTACTATGTTGCTTTTCTTTATGAGATCGCAAATCGCCTGCAGTTATTGACACGAACTATTTTCTCAGACCTATAATCCAACTTTCAACGGAAAATGACCTAATCTAGAATAGCTTCTAATAACTCGACCTCAGATTTGTGGGTAATTAAAATGTACAATATAATAATATTTTAAAAGTATAAATATATACAGATTTTCGTAAAATTAATGTATATCAATAATCTTGTTTACATTAACTTAAGTTGGTAGACGCCTCGCTGCAACAAAAACAAATTGTTCCACTGAATATGCACAATATTTCACCTGATATGATCACAGATTTGACTGTGATTCGTTGCTAGAACCCATGTCGAGATGTTCTTTCCACTCGGCACGTGTACTGGTAACTGGTAATATGCATGGTTTAACGCCTTCATCCATCCAATGGATGTTGTAGAGGGCGCTGAGACCGAGAGACCGTTCTGACTGTGGTTAGGTCGTCCTCTCAGTGTACTTATATTCGTTTGGTTATGTGAATAGTTTTGAAGTTTGGATGCTAAAGGTACAATGCATAGTTTTAGGACGTTTGTCACCGTTGTTGCACATCTAATACTATTTTTAGTATATTTCTCGCTCATAGACCATGTTTTATTAGTAACATTAACGTTACATATTATTAATTACAATATCAATACATGTACATGTATATATAATGGGATAGTGCACATAAAAAACCTTGCTGTTTTTCGGCAAGAGTAGCTCATGTAGCGGTGACAGCGGGTTTCCTCTGAGACCATGTGTCAACATAGCCATGCGTCTTACGTCAAATAACCGCTGATTTATAATCGATGTGTTCTAGTTGCGTCGCTAAACAAACAAACTTTATCTTTATCCATATGGATTAGCTTTTAGTAGCAGTTTAGACATATTTTAGTGTGGTCTTTATCCCGAATATACGAGTTAAGATAAGTAATTATTTGTTGGTAAGCCGCCACATATGTTTATGCACATTGTTTATATTTGAGGCCGGGATAATTACATTACGATATAAATGAATTAAATTTTACATCGTAAAATTCACGAAGAGTGAGGGAAAAAAGTACCAAATTGTAGAATTCCAAGAAAAAACAAAACGTTCGCTATAATTTTTTCTGAAGGTTGAGCCTAAAAGATAATTGCCGACTGTTAGAAATGTTCTTGCTTTTATCACATAAAATATACAAAATTAAGGACGTACCACCCAATGTGTGATCTACTATGTGGATACGCTAAAAGAATGATATGACTATCTATATTCAAACTTGCACAACAGATCAGTAATCGCTTGTAGCTCGCGGCAAGTGAATGAAAACTCTCACTTCGTTGAATATTTGAGCGAAAAGACAGTTTTCTCGAGTGTAAATCGATTGACGTTGGGTTTATAATTCTGTTTGTTACACGGATTTTGATACTGATGAGAACGACAGAGATCAGAGAATGTTTGGCGGAGATGCAGAAAATCTGATTTCATGTTGTTCACTGAATACGACTAACTTTGAGAAGAACGCAATTGATACTGGGGGCATCGTTTCCCAATGAACACAATGAAATTGTTGAGACGTTGCTTTATGGACGCTATGTGATTTACCGGCAAGTACTTGCGTGAAAATCTTAAAACCATTCTACAGCATTGAGCCCGGAGCATCAAATTAGAAAACGTGAGACTAATTCTGATCTCCATAGTATCAGAGGGAAATGGAAACGCCAAATACAATTATGGGAGCAGATAGAGTATTTAGCAATTGCACTATCAACGCTTAATAACGTTAGGCCTAGTGGGTGAAGATCCGGGGCATACCTCCTCAATTTTCGTATTCACACAAAGTTTGAACACTCTTAACACCATTTGGTGGCTGATTGGGCGTGCGATGAGGGCACTTGGAATCCACATGCGCCAAATTGCTATCATGTGCCGAGTTTTGTTTTCAACTTGTCCAACGTATTTTGATTTGATTGTCAGACTCGAAAACAAGCCTGGCTGTAAGGTTCACGGTTAATATTAAATTGTTATCATCTGACACGTCCTTCATAGTGGGTCCTATTAAGTCATTTAGTGACAACCCGTTCCCAAGAGGTAGGGAGAGGGGTGGTGTTCGGTATCAGCCCATTTTAACCTATTCAGTACATGTCCGCAGTATGCAGCACTCGGATAGCACACTCACGGGCTAATTCGTATTTCTGTTTAGAGTTTTAAAGATGCTTTAATAAGACTAGTACATTTAATTCAAACTTTGTGAATACTGGAAGTATGAAATGTCTCATTTAAAATATTTAAAAATAATAAATGAAATGTTTCTTCATTCATTTTGTAAGATTCTGTAGTTAATATGCGCACACGCACGAACGCACTACATTGATATTTGGACATAAGTACGCTAAAATCAAATTCCATTCCATATAGTCGTATGCGAAAACTAAATGTAGTTCCTCGTCATAGACACCAGGAATAGATCGTGTATAAAATCAGTACACGAACGACTGATGCTGTCAAATGGTTTCGTAACTGCTTTGTTTCATTTGCATGCACCATGAGTATTGTGTTGATGACTGACTGCAGTGACGCGTTCGTAAGACAGTGTAATACTGATGAATGAACATCCAGAAAAACCTAATTCGTTTTTAATGAAATAAAAGAAACCGTTAAATGCATCCAAAGTCGGTCCCACTAGGCAAAAAAACATATTTTAGACTGTGCTAATTTGGTGACAAAACACAACCCTACAACCACCGCGGTCCGTTTCGTGGCATGTGAGATTTGTATTCCCAGTATCGGCTTCAAACCAGAGTTAGTTTCTCCGCAATGCTCAATGGATAGATGTACTTACACCGACCAGTGTCCTTAACTGGTTTAATGTGATATGTATTGTCCTGTCCGTGGGAAAGTGCATATAAGATACCCCTTGCTACTTATCAAATATGAGTAGCGGGATTCTTCTATCATACTATAGCACTAACTTGTGGACAGGCAGTCGATGCAGCTAAACTGTGTGACAACTATAACTGCTCTCACTGTCGAAACATATTTATTTTGGATCAGTTCGCTTACGTGGTTAGATCCCATTACAGTTCAAGCACGTCTGTTATTGTCATGCAGGTCCAGGTGCCTCGAGTGCCTATAGCCATGGAGCCTTGCAGAGCCTTTAACCAATGCACCACGAAGGCCGGTTGTTGGATCAATTAGTTAGTTAGATGTTTTTTTTATTATATCCAATTAATGTTCAAGCACGTCTGTCGTTGTCATACAGTCCAGCTGCCTTGACTACCTGCTCACGACAGAAGTTAGTGTTAGTATGAGAGAGGAAACCCGCTACTCCAAATTAATAGGTAGCAAGGGATCTTTCATATGCACTTTCCCACAGACAGGTTTGCACATACCACGGCCTTTGTTAAACCTGTTTGGGACACCTACTCACTGAGCTTGACGGAGCCCTTACTCTGGATTGGAGTCGGAAAGTAAGATCCACTAGCGGGATTCGAGCACAGTTCCTACAAGCCTGTAGGCCGTGGTGTTAACCACTACACCACGGAGGCCGGTTAAATTTGTTGTTGTTTTCTTACATACTTCCATCTTTAGTCTAGTGCATGTTGGTGTGTGCGCCTTCTAGAGGTCATCTTCTCAGTAGACGGATGAGTCTGATTCAATTGGGCAGCTCTGTCTTTATACCGTGTAGTCGTGGAGACAAAGATCTCTTTAACGTTGATGTCATCTTGAACGTAATCATATTTTGCAAGTAAAGCTAATTCAATATTCTTCGATGATATAGCTTCACTGATTTAACAGGTCGCTGATTGAACGAACACCATTTGCAGAGAACAAAGGTCAAACCATATGATCTTCTTCGCCTTACCAAAATTATACGTTGTATTACCCTTCCGATAGAATGCTTATGCAAATAACCATATTATAATGATTGTGTTAATGGAAATATTGCTGTAAATTATTTGTCCAGCTGCCTCAACTGTGTTGGTGTTAGTATGAGAGAGAAAATCCTCTGCTTATTACTAAACAGCAAAGGATCGCTTTATACGCTCTTTCCCACGCACATGACAGTACAGACCACAGCCAGTAGCTGGACACGAGGCGTAGTGTTCAGCGGTAAAACGTCCGCTTGCAGCTCGTTGGGTCGAATGATCGATCCTCCTCAGGAGACCCGTTGGGATGTTTTCCGTTGCAACAAGTCACGACTGGCTATCCTGTCTCAGTGTCTGGGAAAGTGTACATAAAAGATCCCTTAGTGTTATTTGAAGAAGTGCAGCCTATATATGTGGTGGCAGTGGTTTTTCTCTGTGACAAATTTTCGATATAACCGTGCGTTTGACATCCTGTAACCGCTGATGAATAATCAATGCGTTCCAGAGGTGTGGTTAAATAAACAAATTTGATCTTTTATCTACCCATTGAGATTTGCAAACCACTCACTAGGATTGCAGACGAGTCTGCAATTAAAAATCCCATCGCCTCGTACAGGATTCGAACCTAGTATCTAGCAGTCTTGGTTCCGGTGGTCTAACTACTACACCATTCTTCCCTAGCCGGACTCTAATTAAGTTTGTGACAACACATTTATCTTCAATACTTCCCCTCTAATCAACAGAAATGAAATTAAGAAACAATTTATTCACAATATATACGCTTGAAATACACTAGTAATACGCAATTTCACTGTTGCGTATTTTATTTATCCAAACAAGTACTAACATGCTTTTTCAAACACCTGCATAATTATTCATAATATCGTATTCGTTATCGATGTTTTTATTATGTACGGAGTGTTTTCAAAACGACAAAAATAATGGTGCTCAAAGTCATAATTATCTTTGTACAATGGAGTCCATTGAGAAGTTTCGGTTGCTCTGTATGTATATTGTATAAATAAATATATAGCAATATAAAATTATATTATACTTATATAAATGTCTGTGTACGTGTGTACAGTATACAATGTATTTTCTCACTGTCACTGTAAATTATTTATTACTAATTGTCCTTCTATGCCATTGCGGAATGGCTTGGGAGTAAATATATTATGTTCTGTTCTGAATGGGCATAGTACATGTTTTTTTTATCACTTGATCGAACTATAAAATCAGTTATACCACCAAGTATATACCAAGAATTAACACACCGGTAGAGCGATTCGTAATAAACCTTTCTTCTAATGTCCACTTTTACATAAACCACTGCCATTTTGCCACAGTTTGCCTTGCACTCATTAGGCGAATACTAAACAAATCATGACGAATTCACTTGAGTTAATTAGAGTTGCCCCAAGCCTGTTAAAGTGATGACTTCCTACGAAACATCGGCTCCACTGGATAACACTCGATCACACGCTGCTTTTAATGTTTTCTTATTATCACTTCCAAATGTCTTATGTAATGTTTGATAACCAAGACGCGTGTATTACATGCACGAGGCAAATATTGTTATGTCTTTATTTGCAGAAGAGATCGGAACGTAGCTCAGTTCTAGAAAGACCCCGTGAGGTTCGTGGGATTGAAGTATCGATCCTCATAAGAAGACCAGTTGGGTTATATCTCGTTCCACGACTGATATACACCAAAAGCCGCATTGTTTTCTATCACATCAGATTCTGTGATAATGTGCACATAAAGGACACCTTGTGGTTATTATTCGGTAAGGGTAAGTTATGTGGTGGTTCCTTCCTGAGACCATGTGTTTGACATCCAAAACTGCTGATTATCAATCAATGTGTACCATGCAGTGATGTCGTTAAACAAACCAAATTTGCATCCGCTGACCAAAGACGAGCCAATTACATATGCATATAGAGAATATTAAACGAGGTACCCTTTTAAATCCCATGTGAAATCGTGTTCATTCCTGGGCGTGCTTGAAACACAATTGGATATAGGACCTACTTATATACGTAAATAAATTAGATATAACTAACTAATGAGGCGAAAATAAACAATTTAAAAATGTTTGTTCAACCTAATTGTCATATTAATCAGGAAATAGATTTTGATTCAGGAGAACTACAATTTGAGATATATTTTTGTTGTTTAATGATTTTTTTTAATTCTTTGATTTAAATAATATTTTATGTAATTTTTAATAAATTTTATTTTTCTCGTGTAGGCTACCCAAACCGGAGCACGTCGGGTGCCTGTGGTCATTCGAAACCAGCACCCACCAGCCTGAAGATCGAAGCCTAACACCTGCACCACAGAGGCCGGTACGGAGAACTATACACTATTATGTGGTTATTATCCATCAAATACAATCAGCAGAGAAAGCTCGAATTTCATTTAGGATCTTATTACAAACACTTTGAATTAAACGCTGTTACAATTCCAGATAAATCGGGCGCACATTTTGTTTATTGTTTATTTTCAACGTTTACATTGTCATTCACTGACTTTCCATGTGAACAAACAGCTTCCCATTTAATGTGCATGTGCGTTAATGACAAGCGACCCATCTTCCGTGGTGACCTGTTCTCGTGGTCCTCCCATCACTCGCCATTAGACGATTTCCATACAATCACAGATATTTCACATGAGCTATGGGCGTCATTTAGTTGAATTTATTAACAAGTAGATAATCATCATTAACAAAACTCGTCTTAATGACGACTGTACCATGCTGTGTCAGTCAGCTACAGCTTCAAAAACACGTCATTATAGAGTTCAAACTCGATTAATCATTAATGTGCTCTTATCAACAACGTCTATTTAACTAACTCGGGCGTTTCAAACAGTTGTACATGTATATAAACACGATACAGTAGCTTCAAATTTTTAACTTTCAATCCAGATGACTTGAAATTGTTTGTATAATTTCGAAATTTAATTAATTCTAAATGATGAAAATGTTTATATTCCTGCCATTGTGAAAACATACATAAACGTTTCCCAGTCGACAATGTTAAATTAACAATGTCAACACATACAAAGAAATCTGCATATGTCATATCTATCAGCATACATATTAATAGTAAAATATGTTTTGTGGTCCTTGACTAAGCCAAAAAAATTAACATGCATGTTTTTGATTAAAAACAATCCTCCAGAGTGCTTTGACTCAATATGTGTAGACAAGCAGTCGAGGCAGCTTGACTGCGTGACCCTGTCCGACGTGCTTGAACCTTGGATAATAAGTTATAACTAACTGTAAAAACACTCACACGTGTATGTTCTATATAACTGTAATATCTATAGCTTATAACACAAAGTCATGTCGATAATTGAATAAAGCACAGACTATCACTGGCAGAGGTAATGACAGCAACAGGAAGTTAAACAAGATGTGAAAACAGATTCGTGACAACCTATCAATCAAATGTGAAGGTCTCCAAAACGCTGTGTAAACTGTTTATGGTAACTATGACGAGTGCATTATGTTTATATTGGTTAATACACATATAGTAGACATTAACTTACGAGTAGCGAGGAACTGAAACCTATCTTTCCCGAGTGAAATTATTAATGTTGTCTGTCCCGAGCTTTAACGAGGAGCTGAAAACATTAATTTCACGAGGGACAGATAATCTGTAATCTAAACAATAAAACACTGACATTGCCAAATGGGTACCTCTGCAGAAGGCAGAATCAAGGGGATATTGCTACGAAGTAGAGATGCCATATACTGACAAATCACTGACAATGTCGTCATGATACCAGATGGTCGAGAATGTTGAGTGTAGACTGCCAGAGCGTTGTTACCAGTCATAAGCACAGCCATATTGCTATTACACATAGTGTGGAAGCCCAAGATGTCCAAATTGTCCCCACTGGGAGATCTTGGGCGGACACTGGCCCAAGATGTCCCAATTCTAAAAATTATGTGCCAAGTCAGCCCAAAATGTCCCGACTGATGAATAGAGTCAGTTTTGAAGTAGAAACATATAATATGAATAACGGGACATATACATGTACATACGTATGTACATGTATATATTTATGTATAAATATCTCTGTTGTATGTACATGTATGTCGGGTTTTGACTTATACATACATTATTATATTCAATGACGCACTGGCACAGGGGATATTAAAATCCTTTATTACCTTGACAAATCGCCTCATGTCGTTACCGAGACCCGAACCTATCGCCCGCAATTGGCAGGTCGGAACGTTATGCATTCGGCCAAGTCACGATCCGTTATACGAATAACGTATGTATACTATAGTTCAATGACCCTCTGCCTCAGTGGATATTCAAATCGTTTATTGCCTTCACAACTTTTCATAGCCGTTACTGAGATCCGAATCTATGGCACCCAATCGCCCGCAATTTCTAGGTCGGAACGTTATGCATTCGGCCAACCCTCTTTCCACAAAAAGGAACTCTCGTTAATCGACCACATTTTATATGGCATGACTAGGCCCAAGATGTCCCAATTGGAGCAATTGGGACATTTTGGGCTTCAACACATATAGTCATCAAAGAAGATTCAATAGCTATTAAGATATTGATGCTTGATCGCCGTCCTACATAGCAACACTCGTTTTCACATTCACCATGAACAATTGTATGCGATGATGCGACATCAGGAGCTTTTAACAACTACTGTTACCGACTACTAAACTTGTCTTAATTTCTAAATAGACAGTATTCTGTTGTGCCACTAGGTTCAAGCAATATTTTCCTAATCAGGTTAAAGACATAATAATACCTTCCATAGTGTTACATTTGTGGGTAAAAGCAATGATAAGCTGACGATATTGTGGATTGTGGTATCAATGAACAAGAAAGAGTGACAGTGGGGTGCGAATCACTTGCTACTTGTCTCGTTTTTAATATTAACAAAGATATAACCTCTATGTTAATGAGTTTGTCGTTTCGACTACTAATATGTAAAGTACAAGACAGGAAACAAACGAAGTACTTTTTGTTCCGTTGTAAATGTTCACTAGTGGTCATTGTTTGGCACTGATGGTGGCTCTATCGTAGGTTGGCTATCACCAGAAAACCTTAGCATGTCTGGCGAATAGTATTTATAGCTGTATTTAACATGCTGCAGATTTGTACTGACATGTACGTTGCAATTTAATAAAATACAATAGGATTGTAATTATGCTTGAATACCGAAGCTTAGCATAAAACTATACTTAAAAGTTATGATTGTAGAAACGCCGTTTGTACATATAATTACGAGAATACAACCTGAATGCAACATTCTAGTATAGGTGAGATGAGCTGAATAAGAATACAATGCATTGTTTGCTTTCTATTGGTAAACAAAAGCGTTATCGTTAACAAACAACACTGAACAAACCACACTGAACAAACATAAATGCGAGTAAATGTAACTTTCTAAAGTTCCTATGTAGCAGTACGTATATTTTCACACGAAAACACTGACCAGGCGAAACAAAACTTTCTATGCTAACATATAAAAGTAAAACTATCTTGATATGTTTCTTTAACAGTGCACAGTGGGGGGTTGTCAAAATCAGTGTAGTTAAGATCATAATTTGTAAATTTCCGTGACTCAGGGCTGTATATTCAACTCTCGTAAAATGACGCCATTGTTCCATTGACAGTCATCGAGCTCTCCAGTACCGAAGTCAGGTTTGGTATAGAGGCAATGGAGCCCTCTGATAGCAATCATCAGTTTAATAGAATATTTGTACCCGATTCACCGGCCTCAATACAGACATAAATGGGACTTCTTGTCAGTAAGGTTGTCTCCTTTTCAGCTCACTGTTCTTGTGAACTGATCATGTTCATTGATTCGCCACGCCGGCGGAGGGTTCAAGGTCCTTCAACACGCTTGACGAAGGGCCTATAATAACATAGCTGGTTGATCGCTGGCTAAAGCATTCACAAGTGTTCAACATATAAAAGAGTCAGCCTAATTTGACGTTAATATTCCTCAATTTCCTTCCGAGAATTAGTGTCATCTCGGCCAAAAATATCTCTGATTTTTTTTGGCGTCTGAATATAAACGCTTACCAATGGAATCTATTGAAATGGGGAGGTATGTGTTGAGAATATCAGTGTGAAAATTACCTACTGATGACAGAGTGGACTCTTCAGATCAACTGGTTTGATACTAAGTTATTCAGTATTTATTACACCGCAGTTATTCAGATAGCCGTGAGATATTATTTCATCTTTCATAACGTGGGAGACGATACTGACGTCACGAAGTCTCGCAATTTTAAAGCTGTACAATTATGTCTATTGAAAATTAACATCTAGACGGTCTTTTTGTCCGTTGCTTTCAATTGTTCAAATTGAGTTTTTTAAAGATTTCAACAACATAGCGCTTTGTATTAAATAGAATACTATAATCGTTTCTGCAACAACCGTTTATATAAAAACACATATGTTTCTAAATGTACAATGACTCTCCTTTGCCTGTGAAGAGCGATTTAAGATACGAATTGCATTGTAGATGGGATGGCCGTGTGAAGATTAACATGGAGCTCACTTTCTGAAGTACTAGTGTGTTGGTATTATCTATATATCGGCAACATTAGAATACAGTATTATGAAGATTGATACGGACATCACTTCCCGAAGTACACTATATGTTTTTATGTTTATATATATCTGTATGTAAGTGCATGAGAATGAAATATTATGAATATTGATACGGACATCACTTACCGAAGTACACTATATGTTTTTATGTTTATATCTGTATGTAAGTGCATGAGAATGAAGTATTATGAAGATTGATACGGACATCACTTTCTGGAATATTTTATAAATAACTGATTACTGATTTCTTTTTATACGCCTTACAATGAAAATTGTCTGTATTAATTGTGTACTGTGTTGGTAAATAGCACATAATTATATTCTAACGAGTAAAAAAACTCTCATATGATTTTAAATAAGAAACATAAAATCATATTTAGATCTTTATTATTATTTCTAAATACATGTAGATATTTTCATCAATCGATTACATTTCCCGTACAATCAATCTCCTGCACGGAATTCTCGTCGCACCAGTCTTATAGTACATAACATTGTATTTTCTCTTAGATATCTTTTGCTAATTGTGTTGCTATTTGTTTCTCTGGATTTTCGCCTTAGGTGCTTCGTCTTGAAAATCCCAGCCACAAGCAGGTTTATTTGGCAGATTAACTACAAGGGAATCTAATTTGGCCCATCATCCTCTGTTTGGACGAGCGGTCTGAAACTGGCGAGTCAGGTACTTTATCCAAGCTTGGCCACGTTAAAAGTCTCGCTATCAAAGGAGTTCTTTAAGTAGATGGTTACTCCAAGCGTTTGTTTTCATAACAAGAATGAGAAAAATAATCGACAGTTTACTGTGTAGCCGATGTTATGAGTCCCCTCTCTCCTTTTTAATTAAATGTATTTTATTTCTCCTCTAAAATTGTATTAAATAGAAACGCATATTATTACACATATTAATTATATCCAGAGCAACAATAAAATTTGATAGAGCCTCGATCTCACCTTTACAGGATCCTTCATTCGGGTGTTGGTAAAACACGGAGGGAAAGGAAACGGCCGGAACGGAATGGAATTAGATAGCTAATGTAGCTGAGAAATCGGATTTCTACACGTTTTGTCATTTTAAAGGCTTACTATTTTAATAATTATTGTATTTTATGTAGGATTTCCACATAACCAAGATTACCGTTTCCTCAAACCCATACATCTCTTTCTCAATTGAACCTCTGTGAGAACACGTAATGGTAACTAAAAGTAGCGTATTAAAGTACATGTAATTCTTTAACCAGTCAGTTGCACGATTGTCTTCAAAGTATCAATACATTATACAGTTTAAAAAATGGAAATTTAGTCTTTTCACAATAAATTGAATACTGTGTTTCTTCCTGGTCTATGCAAACCGACATTTTGTCAATAAAAGAGTTGTCTTCCCTTGCCGGACGTTATTCCAACTGCGGTCAACCGA
>JAULBR010086513.1:0-12993 GCA_032355825.1 Melanodrymia aurantiaca
CGGGCAATACAAGAATCCTGACACTCGTTTCGTAAAATCAGTACGACACACCCGCTCGTATAATAATCTCTATTTACTCCACTCACGAATCTGTTACTTTTCTCATAATTTGTTTGTTGTCACCACAATCTAGTGATTGACACTGTAGGCTGTTATTCATACATTATATAAGCAGGTTTATGGAATACACTTGATATGTTATACTATGTTTTGTTTTGCAGGGCAAACTACAAACCATTGATGTTGATAAAGCGGTTGACTTTGTGTTGTCATGTATGAACTTCGACGGGGGTTTTGGCTGTCGACCAGGCAGTGAGACACATGCAGCTCAGGTTTGTTTACAGAGAACTGTAGCATGTTTTCTCCTTTCAATGTATTCACGTCTGGTGCAACAGATTGCAGGATCAATCCTTCTGATGGGTATACCCATTTGGTTTTCTCATTCCAACTTGTGCTTCTTGACTTGTATATCAAAGGATGATATTTCAGAATGAATGAAGTAAAATTCAACGACAGCCCAGCATGAAAAAAGACATCACCTATTGTGTGTCAAAATACGGTATATACAATGATAAAAAAACTCGAATATGATATTTCAGTGTCACGGCAAGGTATATAATATTGCAGAATTCTTGATAAAAAAGTTGACTATACACTGTACCTCCATTTTTGAAAATGTGTGTGTCACTTGTTGTTTATCAGGTGTACTGCTGTGTTGTTGAAAATATGTGTCACTTGTTGTTTATCAGGTGTACTGCTGTGTTGGAACTCTGGCAATCACAGGACGGCTGCACCAAGTAAACGCTGATCTCCTCGGCTGGTGGTTGTGTGAGAGGCAACTTCCTTCTGGAGGCCTCAATGGTAATAATAGCTGCTTATCACCCATACACTTTACCAATATCTAAATACTCCTCAAGGTTTGTCAAGAAGGATTCTTAACGGCTTACCAATATTGGCACCAAACTTTTCTGCTCTGTTACGCATCATATATAAACAACAGTGCTCTTCAAACTCTGTGCATCCATCTGTTTTTGGCGAGGTATTTGTATGACATGTAAGAAGTAATTTTAGGTAATACATGTATAATGACATTTTGACATCAACACTGTTGAGGTTTAGAATTGTATAATAAATGTATGCAATTATCGAGATGAAAATGGACAATCTTTTCTCTTCTGGTAACAAAAAGTTTAGTTATGTACAACTCGCTTCACTTGATGGTCATATGGTCACGCTTTTCATGCCAAAATTATTAATACCTTTTAAATATATTGAGATGCTCAATCAGTGAATATGTTAGATATCACTTCTCTTAATTGGACTAAACAATTAGTCCAATTCATTTAGTACTTTAACTCTACTCACCTTCAAAATTTAAAGAAATTTAAACGTTTTAGACCTACATGTATGATTCAAATTCATATATTACTTTCGATCTTTTTTGATAGTCCAGACATGTTTTCTAAATTTAACTTTAATACTATTAGTTTGCCTTTACCTCGCACTCAGCTTGGATACCACCTCACATTGGTTTGGTTGTGGCAGTTGATGGCATAATGTACCGTACTGAAGTACTTCATGTAGGAGATAAATCTTAAGTGTGAGTGAGTACGTTGATCAAACTTGTTTGCCGACTACAACGGACGTGCTGAATATGCTGAGCACCACTAATCCCTACCCTCTTTGATTTATTGTAAGTGAATTGTTAAGCACATGCAAAACTCACAATCTCTCAAACCCAAGTAATCAAACCTCTGACAGGTAAGTAAAGCACTCCCAAAATACCCAAATATGTACAAGCCCCACTATAACCATTATTTTGATAACACAGCGACATAAAATTATTATATATATAATGCTGAATTTTGAGTGCCTTTAAAAAAATCTAGAAAGGCCTGTGTATGCTGCTTTCTATGAAACTATCTAAACTACTGTTTATGCTACTATCGTTGTTTATTGTTCATCATAGGACGACCAGAGAAACTTCCAGATGTGTGCTACTCTTGGTGGGTGTTGGCTTCCCTTAAAATCATTGGGCGACTTCATTGGATTGACAAGGTATTTACTCATTTTTTTCTTTGCATGGAAATAGCAATGTAATATAATACCATACTTGTCATTATTTTAAAAACTAATTGACCTCCAGTAGCTTTACCAATTCATATACAGTGAAACCCCTCCAAACCGAACACACTTTGGACCGAGTAAAATGTTTGGTTTAGAGGGGTGTTCAGTTTACATACAGCACATACGGCTTATTTGTTTATTGGGACTTTGAAATATGTTCGGTGTAGAGGGAATTCTGGTTTACTGAGGGTGCGGTTTAGAGCGGTTTCACTGTATTTATTTAAAAACAATGATCGATTATCATAATTGGTATGGAAAACGACCAATCATTGATTATAGTCGATCAGTGGAACACTACTAGTTATAGTTAAACATTTTAATTTTCTTTTCAATGTTTCTGACATTTTGTGGGTGGTGTTGTTTGAAAACACTAGATTGGTGTTATATCAAATATCAGAAATAGTAACAATTACCTTACTTTTGGTTTATATCAGGACAAGTTGGTGCATTACATACTGGCATGCCAAGATGAAGAAACAGGAGGCATTGCAGACAGACCAGGTGACATGGTTAGTGTTCAGATGTGACATGTTGTGTGTATCATGTTAGACTGGGAGCATATTTACATTCAAGTGTTGTATAAGGTTAAAAAACAAATAGATTTTGATTTTTAAAATTTGTTTTAGAATTTTTGTAAAGTAAGAATGTAAGCAAAAATCCGACATTTCCGATTTAATTACCGAACTGATGCTACAAAGACATGCGACTATTAAATGTTTTTAATGGTCACACAAAAAATCAATAAAATATTGTCAACAGACTGAACTTAAATTAATATCACAAATAAGTGGATTTTTAATACTTCAGTGTAATATTAAATTTTTGGAGTTCAATTGCATTTGTGGAATTGTGGATGGGTTGGGAGATTGATACATGCAGAGCTATTTAAAAATTTAAAGTAGTTTAGCCCAGTGAAGACATTTTTGCCATATAGAATGTATCTACCATGTTGGAAATGCATGTCTAGTGTATGCCGAATGAACAATGAAGGTTATCTATCGCCAGATGACAATGTTATGTCAGGGTTGGATAAATCCCATGACCAACAGCTTGGGGGTACTAGATTATCCTCCTGCGCTACTGATTTATATATCAATAAAGCTTTGTATGACAAGTATTTCTGATACTAATTCAGCCACTTGTATGTTTGTAGAAGTGTGGATATTTGTTTCACTTTTAGGGCTACCTTAATGTGGTGCTGGGCTACCAGAATGTTGATGTGTGGTAGCCCACCATTAAAATGACAATTTTCCAACTACTATGTAATATAATTGCCTTCAAACAGATGTCCTCCGTTCTACCCGGCTCCCTCCCTCAACTCACTTCTGAAATAACTCTAATCTTCTTGCCACGAGCAGTTCATAAGTAAAATAATTATTTGTTTACAGGTTGACCCGTTCCACACACTGTTTGGAGTAGCTGGACTCTCTTTGCTTGGTGATGAAACTATTAAACCTGTGAACCCAGTTTTCTGCATGCCTGAAGACAGGGTTAGACAAGCTGGAATACAACTTGAACTTCTATGAAATGGTTATGGAAATCCAGACGTTTAGATTGAATAGTTACTTTTCCAATGTCATTATTGGATAAAAGGAATATTGCAGTGACAGTGAAAATGAGATTATGGTACTTGTGGGAGACATCATATTTGATGTGCCATTTGTATCAGTGAATTCGTAGTCTCCATAACAGATGATAGTGTAAGTATATACTGCAAACATGACTGCAGTCTAGAAAACTGCTATCTGGAGTCACCAGAACGGACAACAGTGAAGTCTACATCAGCAACAAGTTGCTATCTAATAATACTGTGCCCTGTGGAGTCATCGCAACTGGTAACAGTAGTCCAACAAGACCGCCATCTGTGAACCCTTAAAAAACATGTACATATAGAATGCAACGTTTTGTGATGTGGAGTGTATATCAACAATTTGGAGCTATGGGTCAATAACATGAAATACTGCGCCGATGTATAAAGCAGTTTCACAAAACTGTTCAACAGTGATTTATGTGAAAGTAAGTTTAAAGAGCCGAAATAATGGCTTATTTTTAATGACAAAACATGGAATAAACTACCTTAAATATTATATATTTAGCAGCCATTTTACATTTTTTCGCCGAATTGATGAATAACCCGTGTTTAGGTAAACTGGCTCCGTGAAAAACATTGGTCAAAGCTGTTGTGGGCATGACCACTACGTGACGTCACACGAGTACAAGGTATTTTACCTACTCGTAACAACATGGCGATGATAGGCAAATTATCGGAAAACAGCTCTTTTTCTGCTGATGTTAGCGTGGCTCTTTCAGACTTGTCGCACTTATCGTTAGACTCAATTTGTTCATCGAATGACGATGCACCGTATGCAGATTCGCTATCATCAATTCGAACCCGAATATATTAGCAACGATCCGATTAATGAGCAGTGATATGAGGCACATAACTGTTGCTGTTGCGTAAGCAATAACCTACTTGGAAGCGTAGAACGGGTTCAATGCGGTTAACTATCAGGTGGTACGCAGACTTTTTCGGCGATGGTATATAACAAGTTCATAGAGCATACACGCATTTACATCATTTTATATTTTAATAACACAAAAATATTTGTGTGAGTTGGTGCGTACCTGCGTATATTTTCGTAATTTTCAGGGACGAAATTATCACCACAGATAGTATCATACGATCCCATAAGGGGCCCGATTTCCTATGCGCTCTGGTGATGTTTACACACTAGTGCAAAATGTTTGTGCACCCATATACTGTGCACTTGTACACCATTGTTAACACTTGGATTCTTGTTCCAAAACTTCATTTCATTCTTCGAAATGTTCTCTACAACTGCGATAAGCCATGCTTCGCTTTCAGTGGATTGTACTTGTGTGATGTAGCTGAGTTACTTAACAGGCTTGGCTGGTTTGCAAGGTATTTTTAGCGGCGGAGAAAAAAGGCGACAGTTTATTGCGAATACAAATAAAACCGGCAGCCGGTTTCGAAAAAACATGCTGGTATTTCATATACATTGCATTAATAATACTTACACACCAAACAAACAGCGTATAGCGATTATTATTACTTAGGCACTTTAAAGACAACAGCTTGCATATACTTCAAGACAGAAAAAGAGTAAAATTTCCTAAGATTGTTTAGATAATGTTGGCCAAAGTAATATGCCATTATGTGAACAATTTGTTCTTATGCCTGTAATCATAAATGTAAAGTAAAAACAAACGGTTGATTGATTTTGTCTTTTTTTAGTAATCGTAGTATGTACATATATATCAAAACAGCACATTGCTTATAAAATAATCTTTTTCAACTAAAAGAAAAAATTTCTAATATAAAAAGGACATGGGTAAATGGTATTCACATACATACATACATACTGTACATACATACTGTACATACATACTGTACATACATACTGTACATACATACTGTACATACATACTGTACATACATACATACATACATACATAGATAATCATAAATATCTCTAAAATATACTAATACAAACAAATAATTTGGTAGCCTATTTCATATCACATAATCTGCTACCTTTGTACAACAAAATGCAATCATTTGGAATAATGGTAACAAACAAAAACAAAACTATACACATGTATAGTAATCATAGTATGTACATATATATCAAAACAGCACATTGCTTATAAAATTTAAGTATATATAATATTAACATAATATAAAATAAATGTACATGTAGGGCACAACTAGTATTACAGACAGAAATTATTTTCTAATCTTGTACATACATGTACAGTTTATACAACACCTCAACTGTTAAAACAAACACTCCATCAACCACAAACATACATGTGTAGACTATTCATTAGTGTATCTGAACAAATCTCAGTCATTGAAAACGTAGGTTAAACCATTTTGGTTCGAACTGATCAACAGTATTTCAAGATCTATCCATTCATGTACATGTAGATAGCTATCATTTTTCTATTGTGCAATGTCAGCATGTTTTGTTATTACCAGAGAAATCATCAGTTTGATGATTCCTATCAGAATCCTGTCACTGTTACCGGGGTAACTGCAGGGATTCTGTTGCCCAGTAACACACTCAAACAACACTCATGAATACTGTTGTAAAATCAACCTTAGTTTGAGCTATGTTCAGCTACACCGTAGACTATTTCACAAATAAATAGGAACGCCACAAACATCTTTTTTTTTACATCTTCACCCATCAAATATTTGGAGTCGTTTGCTGTTTTATGTAACAAACATACCTGGCTTGACGCAATTCCAAACTCCTATCTAAACTCAACACAAGTGCCTTATGATATCTGATCACTATTTATGCATGCTTTCTCAAAATATAATGCTGCTCAGGGTAACTGTATTAAATCGTGAGAAAACATGTTGATCAATGAATTTCATGTTCAAGTCTTAAAAGCAGACGTTGCTTGGACTAGACTTTTCCCTTGTAGCCAACAAATTCATCCCAGCCTTTCCTGCATGTTTTCACTATCCACTCATGTTCGTCATCATCTGAAATGAATAAAATGGTCATCAGAAAACATAATATAATATTCTCTGGTCATGCAGTTCAGCTGCCTGTTAGTATGATAGAGGAAACCCGCTACACCGAATTGATAAGTAACAAAGGATATTTTTTCTACACTTGTTGAACCAGTTGTGATCGGTAGAGAATGGCAGAGCACACTAACTGAGAAGGATGAAAATATCTCGAATGAAGTAAAGTTAAATAATATTAATAACACTATTTTATGTAAACCTTTAAACACTAACCTGCATTTCTAAGGAACTTGTGATCGTAATCAACAACAACTCTGGTTTTCGGGTCATAGAATCCATCTCCACAATTGTAACATATTTCAGGAATATCTATAGGTGGGTCCTGATTTGTAAGCTGAGATCGTCCTGTTGGAAACAAAATGTTACAATGAACTTGTACAACTGTCAACTTTTAATGGATGTATTTTTTATTATTTTGATTTTCTGAAATAAATCTGATTAAAATAGACTCATAAGTCAGCTAATCTATGTTACAATCCTATAAAAATTATTATCAACAAAACTTAATTGATTTGAGGTAATCCTTTACAAAATATTTAGTTTGCATTAATATGACACTAGTGTACTAATTGGCAGGCACTGTACATGTAGGCTGGCCATGGCCATGCCAATGTGTTGAATACAAATACATTCGAAAAGACTACATGTACATGTAGGTAGCAAGTAATGTTGATGGTTTGTTAAGCTTACACTATACTGTAGGTTTATAGCAGTTCATGTTCACAAATTCAATGTACTGAACATCTTTTTAAAAATGTTTCTTTAGAAAAATACAGTTCGTTTAACAACACTTATGGTCAGCAGTTATTGAATGTCAGAAGCATGGTTATATCGACACTTGGTCACAGAGGAAACCTGCAACTGCCACATACATGTAGGCTACTCTTCTTGAATAACAGCAAGGGATCTTTTATGTTCAATATCCCAGACAGGATAGCAAACGACAGCCTCTAATGGACCAGTCATGGATCACTGGTTGGAAAATTTACATTGATATAGGTCACACCTACTGATAGAAGGAATATAGGTACAAGATAATTAGTGTACGGAAACCACTGGAGCACATTGGTTTAAAATTGATCATCAGCTATTCAGCATATGTTGTGCAAAGTCTCTGAAGATGTCTGTTGCTTCCACATAGGTTACACTTTTTTTATTACCCGGTAGCAACTATATATATATATATACACACACAATGTACACTTTCTCTTAGAAGAAATGGTACCTGCACTCCACAACCTTTTATGGTTGGATCAAGGATACAGAGAAGGATCGATCCATCAACCTCGCACTCCCTGATCCAGGGGTCGGTTTAATGAGCGTTGCAATGATAGCATAAAGTCGTCCGAATGATTGCGCTGCCGCTTTATTGTCCTCAAATATTATTATTTACATAATCGTAGTGTAATGTCATAGGTAAGGCAGTCGCTAGATCCTTTTCTAGGAACGCTAAATTATATTTACCTGCTGGCTTCAGACCATTACAAATTTCTGTGTAGAACCTCCGGTCATAGCCATCGCAGTACTCCCAATTTTCCTCCTCATAACCTAGTCCATCAGCAAATTTGTATTTACCCTGAATAACACACATATTATTAAAATAAGACAAACCTCAAAAGTCAGTTGTACAAATAAAAAACCCCTCATATTTGCCTTTAGCCTAAATCATGATTTTTTTACCCCAATGACATAACTATAATTATTATTAGTATATAATACAAAAATCTTGATCAGTACGAGTACTGAAAATTTGCATGACGAAAAAAACCAAACCCCAATCAACTCTAGAAACATCCTAGTGTAGCATGAAGTACAAAAACATGAAATTGACATAAATTAGGTTTTAGTGATGTGTATTTACAGGAAAGAGAAACAGCTTACACTGTTACAGAACCTATATATCATCATGTAGGTTATGCAAGCTGCTGTTCTGGTGGTTGTGAGCTACATAATAATGTAAACCTGAAATGGAAGTAGGCCTACTATAATTATCAGAAGGCACAATAAGCATGTTGGTTTGCAGGGCCTTCACCACATAATATTCTTGTTCATGTCAACAGTGATGAAATGTATTTTTATGGGCATAAATGCAGGGGATTTATACATTTAAAAAAATCTGTTATTGTTTTTCTCACACATGTGGTGTAAAGTGCACCTAAACAGAATTGTATGCAAGTGATTTGTAAGAATGAGTGTTGGTTAACATGAGCTCGATAAATAAAATGTACATGGAAGATTTCACCAAATGTTTTTTCAAATTGAGCAGACAGCGACATGTATATAGTTGTATCATTGATAGGCGTAATGTTGGTCTCTCAGAGGTTCTAGAATACGGTGACGGTGGCCCGAGGTCAGTGGTTTTATGACTTGGGCCACCAAACAAATACAGTGAAACCCCTCTAAACCGGACCCTCAGTAAACCGGAATTCCCTCTAAACCGAACATATTTCAAAGTCCCAAACAGTCGTAAGTGCTTTTTTTAAACCTCAGTAAACCGAACACCCCTCTAAACCGAACATTTTACTTGGTCCTTGGAAGTGTGTTCAGTTTACAGGGGTTTCACTATAAATTTAAATGATCACATCTGTTTTTATACCTCCCATCCCACCCCTTCCCTGCCCTGCTTCAATGAAGTCAGGGTATATATTATAAAAGTATACCTTTTTGTATACATGTGTATGTACAAACAGTTAAAATGTTATATTTGTTCATTTCAGTTGTGCTGGTGGCGAATTGTTTCAAGAATGTGTGATCGAGGAATCGTTCCGAGAACATGACGTGATTCGCTTTCTCATACAGATTCTAGAAGGTCTCACCTACCTTCACGAGAGAAACATAGTACATTTAGATTTAAAGGTTCGTATCGTAATCTTTCCTACTATTGTATTCTACAAACTACATGAAAGAAACATAGTACATTTAGATTTAAAGGTTTGCCCTGTAGGCTTTTCTAGAATTGTATTTTTTCAAACTACAGGAGAGAAACAGTATATTTAGATTGTCTCCGTCTGTTGTACCATGGTACAAAGATAAAGTATGCTTGGTTAACAACACCACTGGAACACTTTGGTTAGTAATCAGCGGCTATTGGACAGACATGCGGCTATATCAACACGAAGTCATGGTCTCAGAAGAAATCCACTGTCACCACAGGCTACTCTTACCAAATAACAGCATGGGACCTTTTATGTGGATTTCCTCATTGACGGCATAGCACAAACCACTGGTTGGGTCACTGAGGTCGTGCAATTGTATCCTTCAACCTACCATGTACATCATAAACATGTATAAGAAGAAGAAGAAGAAGAAGAAGAATTTACATGTTAACAAAATGAACATATAATGAATGTATATACAATGAAACCTGTCTTAAGCAGCCACCTAAGGGAGTAGCTAAAAGTGGCCTCTTAAGACAGGTGGCTGCTTAATACAGGTCATAATGCACTAAAATGGATGATTTGGGATAATATTGTAGGGACCATTTAAGACAGGTGGCTGCTTAATACAGGTGGCCGCTCAAGCAGGTTTGACTGTATATTGTTATAGTACATATACATACATTATATATTTATGCCAACAATTTTATAGGCCTCACAAGTATATAGTGACTTGCAAATTTCATATGGGCTATTTTACTCTGTTGCTGATGTCGTGTCTCATCTAAATTTCAGGTTCTTAGTTAGTACAGGTGCTGTTACACATCTAATCTGGTCCCAAGTATTCAAATAATCTATACTATTATTTATAACTTGTACTTATAATGGAGTTGCTTCAGTGTGGGCAATTATTATTATCGGCCATTTCTATCGATTAGGCTTCACGACTAATGTTTTGTAATTAGGTAATTTAAAATGATGACGTTATTGATTGTGTTGCATTTACCTGGATGGTTTAAATTGGATACAGTTGATATTGAGGTTATTTATGGCAAGATAAAGATAAATGTTGTTACTTTAATGACACGTCTGGAGAACATTGATTAGTGTTCAGCAGCTGTTGGATGTCATGCATGCGGTTTTATCGACATATGAGGCGGTTTTATCGACATATGAGCTCAGAAAAAAATATGTGTACATGTAGGCTACTCTTACCGAATAAGAACACAGAAACTTTTATTTGCACTTCATCACAGACTGGATAGCACACACGATGGCTTTTGATATAACAGTGGTGGATCACTGGTTGGAATGGGATATAACAATGGGTCCCCTGACGAGGATCGATCCGTCGACCTCTCAAACCTCAGTCGCATCCTCTTGGACTGAGCTACATGTATGTCCTACTCCATTTATGGCATAATGCATACATACATGTAGTCCTAGGCCATAGTCCTTCTTTTCCATTCCTAAAGTTTAACTCGGCTTCCTTGCTAAATTCTTATTTTCTTATCCCTGCCACTAAGTTTTATCAAAATACACATGTACATAATCTGGGAAGTGCACATAAAAGAACTCTAGCCGCTAATTAGTTAGAGTATCGTACCATGTGTCGACTTAACCGATAGCCTATGATTAATAATCAATTTGAACCAATGTCATCTATTTCTTCTTGAGTGCAGGCTTCTCCCCAGGATCTTTTTAAGGCACTTACATTTTCAAAATTCAGCAATAATATTATAATTTTATGCAAAATCCATGAGTAAAAAATTGATTGATAATTCATTATACCGGGTAAATACACTGTAAAGGGACACATAACTGAATTTATGATCCTTACAAAGCCATTACAATAAATCAATTCACTTACAATTCCCTTAAAATAGATTCCCTTAGTTAAACAGGTAAGGTGTAGGGATACCCTACGCCTTATGGCTCTGGAACAACCTCTGGAGTGTTTGATATTAGTTTGCTTTGTTTCATTATAATATATGTCGACTTGCTATCTTTATTTTCAGCCTCAAAACATTTTGCTGACCGAACCATTTCCAGGTGGAGAGATAAAGATTTGTGATTTGGGTTTTGCGTGCTTGGTGAATACTGGAGAAGACATCAGAGACATTATCGGAACTCCAGATTATGTTGGTAAGGACCGGTTTGTTTTCTCAATATAGGGTTCTGTTGAAACAATTTGCTTTGTGCTAAGGGCAGATAACCGAGGAATATCTCCCATTGCTCCCATAAAGCTTTTTATAATTCATTTACAAATCAAAAAGTTATATTAGTCTAATGTTTAAATTTATAATTATACTTGTAAAATATACATTCGTGTTGATTCTCTGATGAATTTGTTTTCCAGCTCCAGAGGTACTGGACTATGAGCCTCTCGGAACACCAACGGATATGTGGTGAGTTGCCACAAAAATTTAAAACTTGTTTGTAGTGTTTTCCTTAGGCCATTTCAGCATGGCGCGGCATCGTGCCTTGATATATAATCATTTGGATTCATCGAGTGTCCATAGGAAGCGTGACAGCCAGAAGGTCGTAATTGGCAGATACAACCTAACACTTCTTTTTTTCATATTCAAAATCTCCAGCCTTTTTTACGTAATGTCGCAAAAGACTGTAACAAATCTGCTAATAGTAAAGGATTTCTAAAGTTATAAGTGAACTGCAGATATGAAATTACAAATCCAATAGTAATGGGTTATGCAAATTAAATTTAGTTGTCAGAAATTTGTTTGCATAACCCATTATTGGGTTATACAAGTTTTCAATTCTCACAGAATTTTATTCATCTAATAAATCCTATTTTTGTGTCTTTAAAATGCTAAATTTCTCTAATTGCATGTCAGAAATCAAAGCGTGTGGTTATACTTGCAGGAGTATGGGTGCACTGACATACGTGATGCTCACAGCCTGTTCCCCATTCGCGGGCGACAACAATCAGGAGACGTTCTGCAATATATCTCAGGTGAAGCTAGATTTTCCAGAATCTCTGTTCGGTCATATCAGTCCATCCGCTCAGGACTTCATCAAGCAACTGCTCGTCAAGAATCCCAGGTTTGTTGCTTGATAATCTTTAGTAATTAGATGTTAACTGCTGTATTCTAAACTTAATTAAAGGAGTTGCACAGGTAAAATACTAATTAAGTAACTTTCCATGTTGTTTCCTAAAACTAAAAAAATCATTTTGACTTTTAATTTAATTGGTTGTTGCATCCTAGATTCCTTTCCTAATACATGTATTTATTTTTTAAATTGCATTTCATTATCATTAAATATACATACCAAACTTGTACTATTTAATAGTCTGCATTAAGATTAAATTATCCTTTGCAAATCACTGTCTGTGTCTGTCTGTCTGTCTGTCTGTCTGTCTGTCTGTCTGTCTGTCTGTCTGTCTGTCTGTCTGTCTGTCTG
>JAULBR010086524.1:0-12993 GCA_032355825.1 Melanodrymia aurantiaca
GATAAACAGTTTTTAAACAAATATTTCTTATCATTTCATTCATCTATTTATTAATTCATTTCACTCATTCTCATTAATCTATTTATTTATTTATTCATTCATTTTTATAAATTGTATTAGCAGTCGCAAATAGGTGAAATAATCCTGAAGCGACTTTAAACTGCAAATCATTCATTCATTCACTAATTATTGTCTATAATGCCCATATCCTATGATAGTATCTAGGCTTCAATATGGCAAGCAGGTCTTTTGCTCTGCTCCTGCCAGAAGACTCAGACGAGTTGGAAGTAATTAAGAAACGAACACATCCCTGTGCATCATTGCAAACGCTTACATTATCACACCTATAGATAGTCTGCATGCTGAATTGCAAATCACGCCACATTAAATACGCAGAAAAATTGTCTGCTTTAATTAAATACTGGATTATAAGGAAAAGTGTAACTCCCCTTCCCCCCAGTCAACTATAAACAAAACACAGAAAACCTAAGGAAGTCTTTTAGAACATGTGTAGCCAAAATAGCTGACTATACCGATACTTCCTTTATGCTCGACGCCATTGGATAAAATACATCGTATAACAATTGGATCCTCCATCTTTCAAAAGTATCTTTTAGTCTTATACATAAAATGGATCAAATTCATAATTCCCAAAAGGCATTTTTAAGCTGCGGCTAATAATTTACATTCAGACTGTAGATGGGTCCAATACCCGGTCAGGGCGACACGGTAGACGGTAGTCTGTCCAAAAACAATGTCTTTCAATATGGTCGGCTCCTTGATGACCTTTCAGTCTAAACAACAGAACATACCGCTATCGACCTATACTAGCACTGCTTTGGATAAAGCCTGAAGTTTGTGTCATTTTCATCGTGGCTGATATAATAGTTCCCTCCAGTTACTCACTTCTAGTATCAGCTAGACAGGATCTTATTAATACTAGTTTAACTTCTGCAAGTGAAGTATCTGATGTGAGTGTGGATGTAATTATCGAATGGGTTCCCGACCATGTCGGTATACCATGTAATGAATAAGCTGGTAGATAGGCTAAAAACAACCCTCGACGCTGCTTCCATTAAAGATGACAGCGCTATAGGAGCAAGTGAACTGGCGGCTCTGGGACAGGCAATCCAGTCTTCTGGAATGCGTACCCAGGACAGCGTACGTGAACCTTAATTGGGCATAGGCACATAAACCTGTTAATCCTGCTGGGAAAGATGCAGCTAAGCTTGTACGAAACATTACACCAAATAGCAACGTTCATCAAGTGTGGTAAATATATCTCTGCAAATCACAATTACATCTTTTATAAACTCCAATATTTCCGCGGCAATCAAGACATGATAGAAAGCTATCACGTAATGTGTTAATTATTTAACGTGCGATTTTCTTTTGTGTCATCGATTAGTACACCCTCACATGCATATATCCCGGTCATTTGAACTAAAAAAACCATCAGAGATTTAAATTCAGACAATATGAAAGCCTACTCTACCCCACCCATCGGAGCGAGAACCAATGGCTCCTCGTGCAAGCCTACTGGAACAACGGATGGTCACCGCCATATTCTGCATGACAACAACGTTGAAGTGTCGAATCGGCATATACTGACATAATCCTTTCATTGTTCTTCCACGTTACCTCATTTCGTAGACGCGGTGCCCCAGGGAACAGCTACAATAATATATTTGTTGCTAACTGCACGTTAATCAAGCATCGGTCGCTACAGCGGGCTAGAAATAGGCAAAGAAAATATCTGCATTTTACTTACGCAGATTAGTTTACATCTGTTTGCAATGCGCCGTGTATCATTCGCATACAAAGGGCTACCCACTCATTGGCGTCAGGTATTGGCATCACCATATACTGGTGCTCGGCAAGTGGCCACGAAATGAGTTCAATATATGTGCTTTGCGCGTTCTTAACTTTCTCTAAACACTACACGCAGTGTTTGTTCGTATATGGGTTGGAATCGTTTATATTAAAACCAAAATATTAAAAATATACTAGACCCTCAACCCAGCTCAAACAGCAAAGCATAAGAGCAAGAAATAGAAAAAAAACTTCACCCATGTGTAGCATTGCACAATAAGGTTGGCACGATTGAAAAGTCGTGGTGTGCGCTATCCTGTCTGTACGATTCTGCAGGAATTGCAAACATTTTGGCATAGGAATATCGACATTAAATGCAGCATCCGTAATCAATGAAAATATAATGTAAGTTGTGCTTCATTAATTTTATCGCATCACCATCACGATAGATTCAGCTAAGTTGATTTCCTTTGCCACTGCTGTGATATGTATTCCATTAGTGAACCTCTTGGGCTATTTCCTCTTCCAATCAGTGATAAGCCGCTGGTTCATCAAAGACCGTGGTGTGTGCTATCATATCTGCGGGAATGTGCACATAAACTATCCCTTTCTGTTAATCGGTAAGATTAGCCCATGTATCTTTTGAGACTGTTTGAACATAACAGTATGTTTGACATCAAATAGCTGCTAATAATTATTGTTAATACTTATTGTTCAGTAATGACATTAAAGGTACACTATACCGAGTTTTACAACGGGTGCCACCGTATACATGCATATAATGGTATTTGTAACGTAGTTATGGCCAATAGAGCATTTATTATGTATAATACTATATCCAATTTATTTCTGGTCATCCAATTGTTATACTACCTTAAAGGTACTGTACAGTCCCTAGATACAACGTACACACAGACAGCTAGAAATAATATATTTGGTCACAGATGTGTGGTGGGATCATGTAGGTTCCACCCACAACTGATTTTAAAGTTTCTTAGAGAAATAATTTTTTGTCAAGTTTTAAAACTCGAATCTGTGATATATTCCTATATAATACAACATAGCCATATACACTATTACTTATGCACTTTACCATAATTATATGATTTATATATCAGCTCTATACACTGATTTTTGTTCGTTTACACCATTATATTGACACCCAATAGCCGATATCGTTTTTCGTGCTGGGGTGTCGTTAAACAAATATATAATAATAATAATAACATTAGGCTACTATAACAATTTCCATGACCAGAAATACATATTATAGGATATACATACATTGATATTGTAAGCACTAAGATGTAAATAAATGTTAATTTTAATAATAGCCAGAAATATGTTACAAATAGCATTGGATGCGTAAGTACGATTGTAGGCTACTCGTCTTAAAACTATACATTTTAACTAGCACGAGTGTATTGATTGTTTTCCTCCACGGGACTATATCAACTCACGTGTGAATGTTAAACAGTGGCGAGATGGGTGTTTTATTTCATCACCCATAATTATTATAGGCAGAGATCGGGGTGGGGGAATCTTTCCCACCCGATATTGTTCATGTGACGTCATACCTTTGTTCTACGTCAATCGATATGTCACTGTAGCAAGGTCACACACACAGCGTGATGTCAAACAAAACTACTGTAGTCCACTGAAATGCTTCAAACTTGTCATACGCAAAGTAGTCTATAACTGAACTAAACATAACTTTTACATATTTTTATATCTATTTCCTATATTTAGATAATGGGTAATAAATTTTATAGAAAACTTAGCTCGCTACTGGGCCATACTGTTTAACTTGCACTCGTAAAATGTTGTTACCCGGCACTCGCTGTATTATATCTTACAAGCTCATTGGGTATTCCGTGACTTTATTATACCAATTCTAACATAGGAGAAATAGAAGATATACAGAGAGGCGAATAGCTAAGACAGAAACATATGGACTTGGTTTTGTGTTAAACTTGATTCCATCCATAAAAGACAAAAAACCCAGTTATGGACACAAGTGGGATTCGAACCTACTGCACCGATTCGCATGGCACTTGACAATCCAACACCACAACCGCTCGACCAATAATGTTTTATTTGTACTGTGAAACACTGTTCGACGCCAACGTAATACATAGTATTATCAGAAATAAAGTACAGCCATTTCCGGTACTGGCGGGCATTTTCTCTTGTAAATGGTTTGTAATGAGTCTGGGCATAAAAGGAAGTGTGTGTACGCGCACGCGTGAGAACCGGCTGGCTGTGTTACGCGGTTTAGTAGATATATTCTTATGAAAGCTTACCGAAACAGCGAAATGTCAACCATATATTACAGTCTAACCCCGTGGCATTTGTCGGTGCAATCTAAACAAATCTTCTTTTCCAGTTCGAGTTGGCCCACATGCATGAACGGAACACGATATAGCACATTCTTTAGAAGCATATACGTACGGTTCTTACAGTTTACAGAAAATGCACAGTGCGCTACTGTGCCATGCCTTGATCTTTGCATAACTATACACAAGCTTCTAAACAAAGCTGTATGATAAAAGAGATGACTTCAATTTTTCAATAGTCAATTTCTTTTTTATGTAACATTCCATTTGATCCAGCATATAGTGTTTACATATTACAAGTTTTAAGATAATTTAGGGCATAAGCAACGCCATTTTCTGGCTCACAAAGTAGTCATAGCTATACCTTATTTATGTGCTTATATCCAATTAAGGTTCAAGCACATCTGTCAAGGTAACAGTCCAGCTGTCTCGAATACCTGTCCATGGCAGACGTTATCGTTAGTATGAGAGGAAATCTGCTATTCCCATTTTGATAAGCATCAAGGGACCTTTTATATGCACTTTCCCATTGAATTAACAGTACATACCACGGCCAGTTGTGTGTACGACATGATGACCATATTCGAGTCCATTAGGTGTCATTTAATCTACAACTCGTCGTTAGATACGCGTATGAACAAGTGTATGGTAAATGGTATCTACTTGCAACTCGTCTACTATTCAATATATTACCCAGTTGGTCAGATAGAATCCATACGTGTAAAGAGGTCATTTTAATTTTGAGATAAGATACAATCATAAATACTCAGAGAGTGTATAATAATTATATTCTTGCGTACAATAAGCTCGTGCAATAAATAGACCTCAAGAAAAATAAATACGGACATAGTATTTACATATTAATGTATTGGATTCATAAATTAATCAAGTTTTCTGAATAAACATTGTTTTTTAGCACTAAATAGCAATTAATCTGAATAGCCTTCTCGAAGCCGGATGGGTTGACAGCACATACATTTACAAAAGCCATTACCACAGTTATCAACACAGGATCTGTACCGACACCTACAGATAACAATTAAAGTCCGTTTTACATACAGCATTATCTATTCTGGTCAGGGTTATTCATCCGACAGGAAATCAAGTTAACATCTGGCAGCTGGAACGAACGTCGGCAGGTAAACCTTACTGAATCTATCCCGAGATAGCACCTCTAACATTCTGGCTTTTCGGCATAGGTAAGACATAGAAACACCGATGAAGAAAAGCGGGGGCCTAATGCGCCAACAATAATTGATATGAGTCAGCAGTTTAGCAGATAAAGCAATAGATTCTAACTTGGATACAAACAAAATGCATGTCTGCATAAAATTCAATATTTCTTGGCATTGCAAACCACATGCCTTATTAACATATCGAGAGCGCCGTAACTCAAAGAGTGATCTGATATACCAATCAGGCAGCAAGCAGCTGACGGGGCTGTCAGAAACAATATAATACTGGATCCAAACGCAAACACTCGTAACAGACTAACTCGTGTGTAGATCCCCACCCACTTACTCAATCACTCACCCACTCACTCACTGTACAGGGCAGTTGAAGCGACATTATAAGATAAACCCGTGATACCTCACACTCACCAATCACAATTAAAACAGATGCACATTAATTATTCGAATCAGAACCATTAAATCTAAATGCCACATTCCGTAACATGCACATAAGCTTATCTCCGCACAAGGCAGAGTTGAAGAGATATTAAGAGAAAGTCGAGATTGCATGCACCAATGAATCACAGCACATGCGAACTGTGAACATATCCTGCAGCACATTTGGCACCAGTCGTGAGCCGTTCTGTCAGTTCTGTAACTCACAGGTGTATTCACAATACTCACCCAAAGCACAAGGCAAGAATGTATTCTCAACAAACGGCACAGTGTGCAGTACAGAGAAAATATATACACAATAAAATCATGACATATTTTCTCTAGTGGTACTGGACATGATATGGTTACATAATACATACTATCTGTTTAACCCGGAGGACAGACCCTCGCTATAACATTTCGCAAATATTTACACAATTTAATTAAAAGGGATACCAGGTGTTCGCGAAAGTTGAGCGTATCCTGTCCCACCGGTAACACCCGTCGTAAGCACAGCCATTTTGTTTTAAATTGGTGTGGTCGGCCTCCGTTGTGTAGTGGTTAACGCCGCGGACTACAGGCTGGTAGGAACGGTGTTCGAATCCCGCAGGTGTGTCTCACTTTCCGACTCCAAACCAGAATGAGTGCTCCGCCAGGCTCAATGGGTAGATGTAATACAACTTATACCGACCAGTGTCCACAATTGGTTTAACATAGGCCGTGGTATATGCTAACCTGTCTGTGGGAAAGTGCATATGAAAGATCCCTTGCTACTTATCAATTTGAGGTAGCGGGTTTCCCGTCTCATACTAACACTAACTTCTGTCCTGGACAGGCAGTCGAGGCAGCTGGACTGCGTGCCCATGACAGACGTGCTTGAACCTTAATTAGATATAAGCACGTAAATAAGTTATAAATAACTAACTAGTAAGTGGTTTAGAGGTCAGGTTCTCTTACCTAATGATGACCAAATGGTTTAGAGATAATATAAGGGTTTTCAAGGTGTGCGAGTGATTTAATGTTAACTTATGCTCCGTACAGAAACATCGAATCTTTCAAAGTGAGTGTCATATTTCTTGTGGGGTGACTCAATTCGTTATAATTCGCACAACCTACCTACGCGAAGCCCAACGCGTTAACCACTACACCGCGGAGAACAATTCGTTATAATTAATGTTATCCTATCTATTCAGAAGGCCACGTAGTTTCTAAAGAGGTATGGTTCGCATATCTAGTAAAATGACCTAAGGTTTGAAAGACACTCTGTCTAGTGTTAAGAGGAATGGTACCGTGCTTTAATAGCACTGGGATTAAAAATCCCATATGTCACGAACCAGTACCTACAGCCTGAAGCCCAAAGCCTTAACCACTACACCATAGTATGTGCTATTAATTGTTGTTTGTTTCTATTGGGCAATGGTACTCTAGGGCTTGGGCACAGAGGGAACCGAACAATAAACGAGGAGACGAGGACTGTGTCGAAATCAAATATAATGGTCAGCTAAACGACAAGAGCTGCACAAATTTGGCGCCATTTATCTGCGAGAAACATGAAAGTGAGTGATTATAAATCTAATATACAGACATTAATTCGTAGTCGACAAATATAATTGACCAACAAGTGATGACATCTATTGTGATTAAAATACCTGAAGAGTCAGTCCCACACCTAAACAGTTCAATTATTGGTACTTATTTGAATACAACTGGAATATAAACATATAAATAATGTGTATGTAAACATGGTTTGTTACAGTAACACAAAGACCAACACTAAAAACTACGGCTCCTGCTGTGACCACGACTCCAACGACCACGCCTGCTGTTACCCTGGCAACTACAACTGAAACAGTTACTTCACCAACAACCGTACACACGACATACGCTACGTCAACTCAACCATCTTCAACCCCAACGCCGCAGACAATGAACAGTACAGCAGCTACTGTGCAGCTGACGTCATACAGCACGTCACGTGGTCCTAATACTCGCCGTAAACTGACGACAATCAGCGTCTTGACGAGCACGACGTGGGAGGAGAGTCTCTCGCCCTTTCTAGGTTGTTATGAAATTAGCGAGGACAGGAATCCACACAGTGAACACTCTGGAGCCAGTTATAACTTCGTGAACTATGACCCTACCGCTGAAACCTGCCCAGGGGTGTACGCTTTTAACTTGGACTGGCCGAAATCTCCTGTGGGAACGTTTGCTGAAATATCATGCAGAGAAGGCCTTGGTTGGTAAAAATAATATACATGTACATGCTAATACGAAAATGGTCCGTAATACTAATAGTAACATACACGCTGTTATAGAGACCAATATGTTGGATAGTAGGCTTACCTGTATTTAGAATTAATGTAAACTATAATGTTAAAACCATGTAATAATGGTTTCATATAATTTTTATTACACATCTGTGTGTGTGAGAGCTATGTGATAATTTTTCGGTAAACAACGTTTGTTGTGTACGAGGACATCGATAGTGACCCACGATAAAACGCTATATTCTTGAATCAATGTTCAAAGTCTAGCTATGTTATAACGAGCAGAGCCAGTTCCGTATAATTCACTCGGTGAATGAAACCAGGTGATCTACATAATATAACATAGTGCATTTACAGTAGAGTTGTAATAGTAGGTTATGACTTATTATTGTTGATATATAATAATACAACACTATAACTGGTTACACGAGACCTAATTAGACGTATTGTGTATGATTTGTAGGTAAAGCCACATGGAGGTGTGGGTCTAAACCTACGTGTTGGCGTGGAGAAGCCAATCTCGCGGAATGTACTTCTCCGAAATTCAAGAATCTGCTTCAAAAAGTAAAGCAAAAGGTAATCAAGAATACAGTTATGTGTAGTATTGTGTAAGTTAACCATGTTGGTGATTGCGTTTCTGTGTGTGATACAAGTCTTACTGTGTTAGTTAGTTAGTTAGTTAGTTAGTTATAACTTATTTACGTGATTATATCCAATTAAGGTTAAAGGGCATGTGTCCTGGACATGCTGTCTAACTGCCTCGACTGACCGCCCAGGATAGAAGTTGGTGTTAATATGAGAGAGGAAACCGCTACAGTTATATGGATTTTCCCCACATATGACGTCCTTTGTTACACCAATTGTGGACACTTATTGGTATAAGAGGAAGTAAACATACCCAGTGAATATTGCGGTTGGGGCCTATATAAAAGTCCGTAGGAATATAGGTCCGAAACAATATGAATAACGCTACCGGGCCTTCATACTAGTTATTAGACATAATAGTCCAACCAGATATGCATACATCACATAGTTTTCATTGTGGTTTTTTCTTACATCAACGCTATGGCTTATAGGTAATTTCTCAATTTATGGATGAAGTTATTTGTTTCATTCACTAAAATTTCATTTTATTGTTTAGCACATTTTGTTGTACTACTGGACTTGCGTTCCTTTTACACCGCTATTAGAATGAAAAATTTCATAAGCCTAGAATGGGATTCGAATCCAGTACCTACAAGTCGGAAGTCGATGTCTTACTGTGTAATACATATTAAACCTGAATTATGCTTATAAGTATCAGAACATTACCGCCGATTTTTCACTACAAAGGCGAACTGTGGTTGTTGCGTAGTTCACTTGTTATTACCATGGGGCGTATCATGCATCAAGTGGTCGTTACTGTTGGGGCCGGTGCTGCGATCAAACATATATATCGGCTCGATCGGAATTCGAACCTAGTACCTACCAGTTTTGAACCCGGTGCTATCACTTCTACACAACGGAGACCGGGCCATATTTTGAAAGGAATTATTCTGTATAATATACCATTTTTCAATGCTCAATATTGATCATATTCTTGTATCTACAGACATCTAGGTTAACTCTGACTTATACATCAAATGTTTGGTCTTCGTTTCATACTGATATACATAATTATTGCTATTGCAGTCACTATTAAATCTGAAGGGGGAGGATAATCCTGGCTCGACCCCCAGTCCACAAGAGCGGGACGAAGAGGCGATGATGGTTTCCAGTTTCCTCGTGGAGGCAACAGAATCAGAGGAGATCTCTGCAGAGGATGTCATGGTTACCGCCAAGATCATATCCAGCCTCGCTTCCACCTCTGGCAGCTCGGACAAACCTAAGAATGTGACGACTGTTGTAAACATAGTGACGGTAAGAAACAAATAACACTACTGAACCAGTGGAAGTTTGGGATGGGAGACAATGGATGACTGTGTCCATCCACTTTTCAGAGTGAAGACATATTTGTGCTCCTTCACTTTGAAGTGTTATATTGTTTAATATCTTCTTCTGATCTTTATCTGCATAACAATTATTACATAATTCTCCAGGAAAATCTGTTAATATGTTATGATTTTGAAAATAAAGCATGTTAGTTACTAACATGCTTTTTTACAAAATCATAACTAATAGTATGATATGAAATTAATGATGGTAAGAACCGCATGCTAAGAACGACTACCACTGTGTTAAGACATAGTTAGGTATACGTTAAAGGCACACGCCCCAGTTTTAAGACGGATGCCACCGTAGGTGCACACCTAATGCTATTAGTAATAATTATATTTCTGACTAATTTAGCATTTTTATTTATAAAAGATATTATTTACTTACATTTAAAGACGATTTTATGACTTGCAATGTCAATATATAAAAAATATATATCTAATGCGTTTGCAGTAGCCTAGTATGGTCATTGGACTTAAAATGCATACAATAATTTAGTACAATACAAATTATTTTAGACATAGGTTCACATTAAGGTACTTTAACCATTTGGATTTCAAAAACACATACGATATACATATACAGTGTATTTATATTGTAAACAATAAGATGTAAGTAAATGTTAATTTAAATAAAAAGAAAAGCAAAAACATGTTACAAATAGCATTATGCCCACGTACGGTGGCATCCATGTTCAAATTCGGGTGTAACATCAGCATGTTTGAATAGAATATAATTAAATTAATAATAATAAAAATCAGGCCCGTAGTCAGGATTTTGAGACGGGAGAGTCGTTTTAGCTTATGGTGAGACACGAAGTGCCTCACACGAGGGCGGGATATCCAAAACAAATTTTAACATTGAAAAAAAAAACAAGTCCCCGGTAGGGGGTGCGACCGACTCCCCCCACCCCGACCCCCATTAGCTACGGGCCTGTAATATGCATGTATCACATATTATTAATTTTTTATAGATGAAGTTATTTTATCATTTTACTACGTTGATAGTAGTGGAAAGAAGTGATTGGTATGGCTGTGATGGTTGGTAGTAGGTTTGATTCAGTAAAATATATTAAACTTTTTGAACATTCATGACAACTTTAAATGCATCTATAAGTTTTTAAAAAAAAATCCAGTTCATGTGTTTTATATTCTTCTATACTAGTAAAAATTATGCTTTATTTCTATTTGTGAATATTGTATTTACGGCTGTGTGTACTGTCGATGTTTGATATTTTAAAATCTATTTGTACAGAACGTCATCAAAGCTGGCAGTAACCTAGTGTCTGAAAAGATGGCGGACACGTGGTCAGAGATGTCAAATGAAGACAAAGTGAGGTCGGCGTCTGCGCTGCTAAACTCCATGGAAACGGTGACCACGCAGATGGTAGCCAACATTGATCATGCTACCACCATAGTGATCAAAAATGATAATATCGGTAAGAATTAATTTCTATTCACCAACAATTTAAGACTTCATGCAAATTAAGTATACTCGTTCAGAAGTTTATAACAAGCAATTCGTGCACGAGTTGTGTGAATATCTATACTTCTCTTCTAGACGTGCACTTCGTTCTAAAATAATAACTATAAGAATGGCACAGAGCACTCACAAATCAGAACCACTAATCTACCGGTAAACTTCATAGCACAAATAACAATGACGCTTACATGCACCAACATATATACTATTTCATTCCCAACATAAATTCATTTGAAATTCATAATACACAAGTGCAGCCATCGACACATAATGTACACCGCTACATGATACAATGTAATTATATAGATTTATGTGACACTCGACTCATGTAAAACTGGTCTTCATTGTGTAGTTAAACCACCGGCCCCAACACTCGTTCGAATCCTGCCTTAGGCGATGGGATTTTAACTCCAACTCCAAGAGTACTTCACAAGTTCCAATGGGTAGGTGTACAACACTTACACCGTCCAGTGTCCCACTCGTGGCTATGGTACATGTATATACTGTACTGTCTATGAGAAGTGCATATAGAAGATCATTTGCTACTTATCAAATAGAAGTAAAAGGTTTTCTCTCTCATGTTAACACTAACTTCCGTCCTGGACAGGCAGTACGGGCAACTGGACTGTGTGTTCTGGATAGATGTGCTTGAACCTTAATTGGACATAAGAACGCAAATAAGTTATAACTAATTCATGTAAATTAGTGTGTCATCACCACCTTATTTTCTCTCAGACTTGCAGATCAAGGTCGTGGATGTGATGTCCCCTGATGCTCCAGACCTAGTTTATAATGAAGACTCCTCAGAAAACTCAGTTTCCATCCCAATAGCTGCACTAAGAAACGCTAGCAAAGGTACAAACCTCGTTCTATAGCAAGTCTAACTATGTACATATTTATATACATCAACCATTGTTACCGACATGGGATATTTACCCATTTAGCATGTGATCGCAATGATTTGTATTTAGCAGACCATTTTTTGATAAATGAATTTTGAGAAATCAATAATATTAATTGTTGATTTTATTAATGGTTGATTTTATAGTTGTTATACTGTGACAGTATCTTATTTGATTGTATGTGTCCCCTATTTATTTTAGATGTGTATACATGTACAACATGCGCTATGTAATATGTTAACATGTTCCGTATATTAATCATTGTTTGCATTTTGTTACAGCTATAATAATAATGATGAATATCTCTTTATTGCAGGTTTACATTGTATTATTTCTAAAATGCTTTCCATTTCAGCTTTCCCGCATTAAACGCACGTTTGCCAGCTCATCGCATTATTGATCGCAATATTACATCGTTGTAACTGTTACTGTATGTTCTCTACATGTCCTGCGTGTGCATGCACCTTTACACTCTCTCGTATTGCACGGCTTCTTTTGTTGTAATTCTTTTATAAGCGAGTGTTAATACCAATACCTTATGGCCTGTCTACACGCTAATACATTTGTCGTAATACATTGTGCAACAAGCTGCGACAAAAATCCCAACTTGTAT
>JAULBR010086535.1:0-12993 GCA_032355825.1 Melanodrymia aurantiaca
TAGTATGTTTTTCGTAGATAACTTTAGTTTTGTTTAACGTAGAGAAAAAAGGTAAACATTTTTGAAAATTAAAAAAAGTCCTATTTTTGTGTCCAAATTATATAACTTTAGAAAAATCTGCCATTTTCAATGACAGAACATCAGATTTTTTTGGATGAATTTGCATCACAATATATCTTTTAACCTAAAGTTATATAATTTGGACACAAAAATAGGACTTTTATTATAAAAAATGTTTACCTTTTTTCTCTACGTTATACGAAACTAAAGTTATCTACGAAAAACATACTACAAATGTTATGACACGAAGTATAGTTTTGATACTATCCCTCATTTAGGATTATTATTACCTGTCTAGATATTTCTGTTTTGACAGCTTGTCCTATACAATGGAGGCAATCCATCTAGCAAAAGAGTTGGAATAATCTTATTTAAAGATGACTGACATGATCCTCTTGTTGGGTATAAATATTTATTGGTGGATACATACACTCATTATTGCTAGCCATGATGGAATTAGAGTTTAGGTCTCGATCGGCTAGGGAAAGTATCAACGGATATAAGTTGAAGACTCCCATTCATCAATTTTGGTGCCGACCGTTTTAGCTCTGCTGCATCTGCAAACAATAGCATTGACCTTGGAAGTGTTAGAACTTTTTGACTGTGTGTTTTGGAGACATAATTTGACGTTAAACAAGCAATTTTACATTTAACAAGGTGGTATAATGACATTTTATTATTTCTGTTGATGTTAATAATCATATATTAATTGGATGTAATTATGTAGTTAAATATGGACAGTGTTTTCTCTTCTGTTAGCATAATGTTTAGTTGTTTCCAGCTCGCTTCACTGTACGGTCACGTGCTTGTGCTTTTCGTGCCAAGATAGCGAGTGATAGGATTTAATATTTATTTACCGAAATCGGCCAAAATTGGCAAATGAAAAAGTTCCTGCATCATTTCTTAAATATGAATTTGTGTATTTTAGCAATAATGGAAGACACCTATGGAAATGAGTGTTAGGTGTGGATCATGACCACATACATATTGCGCCAGTGGTACACGACTGGTTTATCAAATTCCGTGGTGTGTCTTATCCTTTCTATGGGATAGTGCACATAAAATACCCCTTTCTGTTTTTCGGTAAGAGTAGCCCATGAAGCAGCGACAGCGGGTTTCCTCTGAGACCATGTGTCAATATAACCATGCGTCTGACGCCCAGTAACCGCTGATTTATAATCGATGTGTTTCTAGTGGCGTCGTTAAATAAAACGAACTTTACTTTACATACATATTGCTGCCCAGGATAGAATTAGAGTTTAGGTGCGCATCGGCTAGGGAATGTCTTCATGCATATGGGTTAATCTTTATTCATTATATACAGATCAGTAGATTGTAAAGAGTCAAATGTCTAGATGAGTTCGTTTATTCTTTGCAGACCTCCTTGGATGACTCCCTATCTTTTAGTTATCAGATCCATGTTCACCTGGGACTGAAGGCAAATATCAAATTATCACAAAACCTATTTCCTTTTCTCGCTAATTTCACAGACAGCTGAATACAAGATCCATACAGTGAATTGATAAAATTGAAATATCTTGGGCAAGTTTGAAGGAGATACCTTGAGGACACTTGTCTAATTAACACAGTTTGAGGTCATTATATACCCTTTCCTGTGCAGATTACTAACGACTTGTGTTAATAAATTTTTTATTGAAACAAATTCCCACCGGTCATATTGAGCTAGATTTGGGAGTGAATGGAAGTGCCTATAAGCTAATGCTGACATGTCGTAGGGAAACTAGTTTCCTCGAGTTGATTTGGTCTTTACATTTATTGGTCAGTGGAATTCTGTGTAATTAATGTAGATCTTGTGATTTAATCAGTGTTTTCCCCCAGGATTCCTCTCCATGGAGGTGGGAAAGTAACCCATTCGAGCACAAAACGTTTAGCACAATGTTAACATCTAGAGTGGATGGCTACCAGGAACGGTTTTTAATTAATTTTATGTATGTATACTCTTGGATAAGGGACAAAAACAAAATGAGTGCTCATGATGGGTGTAATTTGTGGGGCAGGATATATACTCATATCATTATGTAGATAAGATAAGATAAGATTTTATTGCAAGGGATGCTCCACATTGTGAATAGATTGAAACCACAAAATAAAATACACCATTCAAATTTAAAGTGTACATATGTATAGATGTATGCCTTTTTATTTCTGTTTAATATACAATTGAGAATTGAATTGTGTTCAAGTGGATGATTTCTACAGTTAACATTTGAAGCGAAACGAACTGGATGTATAGACTATTTGATAGACTACCACACATTGTGACAGTCTGTCTATTACCGTGTCCTGGGTGTGTGATACAATACGTGTTTATAAAGCAACCAAACATTGTGACAGTCTGTCTATTACCGTGTCCTGGGTGTGTGATACAATTTACGTGTTTATAAAGCAACCAAACTGTGTCACTAAAAGTACATAGATCTGAGATGGAGACAAGGAAAAAGAGAAAGTCTTGCTCGGATCTTGGTCAGAGTGTTTTGTATGGTATCCCGTGGTCGTGGCTTCTAGGCTGCAAGTCTCAATATAAGCATTATGTGCTGATGGCAATACTAGACGAAGCTTTATAAATTTACAATTAGACAGTTAGAAAGGCTAGATTTAAATCACCTGCTCTTACTGGTATACTAGTCCATACATGCCTGTAGAGTTTTACATCAAAACTGAATCGCTTTCTTTAAAAAAAATTACTTGTTTTTTTGTGTGCATGTTTTAGACTGTAGATATTGTTCTTAATAGAAACCAGAAAGGCAAGCTTCAAATCACCTGCCTGTATTTGTACGTCCACATCTGCCTGTAGACTTTTAGATGAAGACTAAATCACTTTCATTAAAAAGAAAGATGAAAATAGTCTTTCTTATTTTCAGAGGTTTCGTAATATTACAAAATAAATAGAAACTTAAAATATTGTTTTACATGTTTTTTTAGACGTAATATTGACAACAAATGTAACATGATAATACATCATTTTGTAACTCCATATCCCCTTCAATTCTTAATTTGATTGAAAACAATATTCACTCAGAACATTTCAGCTTATTACAAATTATGATGCTGGAAACTGAAATCAATCAAAATGGCAAACAAAAAACTTACTGCGTTGTTTTTTAAAAGGTAGATAGGAATTTATATATTGCTCTAGATATTTTCCCCCTGGAGAACAAGAGGTACTAATGAAATAACAGGAAACTCATGTGGAAATCAGGAGGATTAACAAGTCTGTCATCACAGGCTATATCTGTATCTATCTTATCTTAGGAAGAATAGAACATTTAGATGCTCAGACATGTATAGAAGAATGTTCAGATGAAGTAAGTGAAAGGACACGTTTGGGAAGATCTAACACCCAGGAAACAGGAGTGCTAACTCTTCTTTTAACTCTTTTCTTTCTCATTCTTTGAAATTAAAAGAAAATGTCCAGGTTTGTTGATTTTTCTAAGGCATGAAGAAATACAAACTATGATAAATTGATGGTCTTCATGTGAAAAATTCATTCCAATTGCCGCCACTGACAACACAGCAGGACATGATTAATGATGTTCTAAAACACACACCAAATCTGTAAATGAAAACAGATTTCAATTTTACTTCCACTTTCTCAGGGAAGTGGCAGAAATGACAAATGCCACACTTGGCTTGACTTTACAACATAGTGGCTTTCCCGAGCGGTGGACATGTTGGTGAATAGCTGTGTATAAAGTGTAGATATGACATGTTTGTTTTGCCTTCTATGCCTGTCATCTGATAGGTGATATATGGCTGTAGCATACACCGGGTCAGGTCTCTGCTACACAAACAGGCTCAGCTCTGTTAATGTGAATCCATCTCAGCCCACATCAACACTGCCAGGAATGTTGATACACTTTCATAGATAACAAAATCATGAATAAAATATTCTACAAGTAACTGAGATGATATTACATCTTAATTCAATTATTTAAAAACTATGCTGATGTTTATCAGCTGCAAATAGTGGAAGCTTAAAAAATGCAAGTTATTGCATGTTAATGTAAATACAGGAAATTCAAACCTTTTTAAATATAAATGAAAAAAACCCACCTATATTTTTGTATTGCAATGAAATTTGAATTTGTTTTTGGCAGTTCATTATAAATGTTTGATGTTATTCTAGTTTGTGTGTGATATTCCACTAATGATGGTGAATATATGGACAAAAACTTATGAGTATTGAGGAATTAATTACACACTATCTTTCTCCGAGTGCAATTAGAGTCTGTTATGTAGGACTACCAAGCTTTAACAAGGGACTGAAAACATTAATTTCATGAGGGACAGATAATCTATAATTCCGAGTAGGCCTACCGAGTAGGTTATTGTATTTATTACACACAACTGGGTTAAATTAGTACTGGGTCTATCTGTCGTGGACATGTATTATTTGTGGAAGACAGGTAGAAAAAACATGTTTGTCGCTAGTGACAGGTTGAATATATTCACCAAACAAAGAATACCTTACCTTTACAATGTAGCTTAGACCTACTGCATAGAAAACAGGGAAAATGATAATTGTTTTGTGATTAGAAGAAAATAAATCCTACGAGCTTAGCAAATGCAATCTCCAATGTAAACGGCCTGGTTGTCAATCCATGTTCTCTGGAAATAAATATCGTTTAAACCATTTGCCAGCTCATATTAATTCCAATATATTTGGATCAACACATTAATTCAATTCTTTTGTTTATTTTGAAAAACTGGTCCCATTTACCAATAATAACCTAACAATGTTACTAATTTTCTAAAACTGGCATGAGCCTCAATATCAAGATTACAGAGTCAGCTGATCCAATGCTCACACATATTTGAGGTCAAAGGTCACCGAGTGCCACTGGCAGTTGACACATGTTTTTAGTTTACAGTGATAAACTAAACCCTAATGAAAACAACAGCAAAAGAGCAAAGATTGTGTTATAGGATGGTTTTGCTTTTGTCACTGGCATGTGGTCTTCTGCTTCAATATGGCTTGTGTTTATATTTGGCAAACTTGTGTTTTACAGATAAACGGCTAGATGTCAAGGTATCAGGTGGCCCACGGTGGCCCGCAGTGGCCAGTGGTGGCCCGCAGTGGCCCTGTCAGGTTTATTGAAAACTTGCCGTCTAGTCGTTTGTTGATAGCTTTACATACCGCATCCAATTGAGGTTGGAGTGAGACTAAGGATCGATCCTCTTCAGTGGAAGTGTTAGAATATTTTCTGTTACAACCAGTGATCTATGACTGGTCCATCAAAGGTTGTGGTGTGTACTATCCTGTCTGGGAAATTGAGTTTGGAGTGAGACCAAGGATCGATCCTCCTCAGTGGAAGTGTTAGAATATTTTCTGTTACAGCCAATGATCTATGACTGGTCCATCAAAGGTTGTGGTGTGTGCTATCCTGTCTGGGAAATTGAGTTTGGAGTGAGACCAAGGATCGATCCTCAGTGGAAGTGTTAGAATATTTTCTGTTACAACCAATGATCTATGACTGGTCCATCAAAGGTTGTGGTGTGTACTATCCTGTCTGGGAAATTGAGGTTGGAGTGAGACTAAGGATCGATCCTCAGTGGAAGTGTTAGAATATTTTCTGTTACAAATAGTGATCCACGACTGGTCCATCAAAGGTTGTGGTGTGTACTATCCTGTCTGGGAAATTGAGGTTGGAGTTGGACGAAGGATCAATTCTCCTCAGTGAAAGTGTTGGGTCTTTCCCATTCCAACCAGTGATCCACGACTGGTCCATCAAAGGTAGTGGTGTGTGCTATCCTGTCTGTACATGTGTGCTCCATCCCTTATAATATAAAGGTACACATTTATGTAAAACAATGTTTTAAGTCTTTGTTTATTTATTGGTTAAATCTTCTTTTCTTGGTGCAGGTGCTCGCATTTATGTGTGGGTTCAAGGCTAAGTTATGATTTTTGATTATTATTGTTCAAAATCTGTGTATGAAAAACTCATCATGTTGCCATGACGGGCAATCAAAATACTGATTTAGCATGTAGGAGATCTGCTTGAGCCATACATTACATTAGCATACACATGAAGCTGTCAAAGTGTGTCATTACGGCACGTTAGACTGAGGAAAGTACAAGCACTCTTTCTGTTTTATGACCATACAGGTGCGCAGCTGTACATGTTGGTGTGGAAACAGTTCACTGTCCAGATGCTCTCTGTGCTGTTAGGTTACACGATGTACGAACATTTCTACCTGCTAACAAATTGATACAGCAGATAAAGTTTGTTTGTTCAACGACGCCACTGGAACACATTGATTATTAATCAGGGGTTATTGTGTGTCAAATGCAAGGAGTACATCAACACTTGGACACAGATAAAGTTTGTTTGTTTAACGACACCACTTTAACACATTGATTATTGATCAGGGGTTATTGTGTGTCAAATGCAAGGGTTTATCAACAATTGGACACAGATAAAGTTTGTTTAACGACATCACTGGAACACATACACCACTGGAACACATTTATTAGTAGTTAGTGATTATTGGATGTCGAGCACGCGGTTAAATCTACATTTTGATATATATAAAGTTTGTTTAATGACACTACTGGAACACATTGATTATTAATCAACAGGCATTGGATGTCAAACCCATGGCTATATTGACTCTTGATCACAGAGGAAATCTGCTCATGCCACATAGGCTACTCATTTTTGGATAACAGCAAGGGATCTGTGATTCACACTTTCCTACAGACAGGATAGCACACACCACATCATGGATTAGTGATTGGAATAGGAAATAACCCAATGGGTCAATTGAGGAGGATCGAACCATTAACCTAACAAACTTCAGGCCTACGTTCTTGCCCTAAGCTATACCCTGCTCCTTGTAACAAATTAAGTGTGCACATTAAAATATAAATTGCACGTCATACCTTGAATACCACCTGGGCCTCATGCAGTACCCAGGGGAATGGAGCATCTGAAACAATAGAAACCGGGGTCTTTGTGTAGCAGCCGAGATGTCTTGACTAAACAACTGTCTGTCCAGTTAGTGTTTGTATTTAAAACCCATCAAAGTACATGAACATTGTACATAATAGAATCTGTGTCTCTGATACAGGGCTTGATACAGGGCTCTTGATACAGGGCTTGATACAGGGATCGAAACTGGTCTCAATGTGTTAGTCCAAAAAATTAACCATTGCTCACATTGATTTGGAAACTCTTTTTTTTAAGTCAGTTCAAAGTTTAATACATGTGGTTGCTAATACTATGCTAGATCATATTATCACTAACATATTTTTGACAGAATGTTTATTTATTATTAAGAAATTTATGCAATGTGATTATCATACCAGTACATATATTTCTCCAAAATTACCTATTTACAATCAATTAAAAACATTACATGCTGTATATAAATGGAGTAATTGTGTGTCTCCTGTGCACCACTAAATGTACACATGTACATGTATAGAGTTTCGCGGCGCTATCACTGTTATCTGTATCTGTTAAGAATCAGATAGTATCTTGTGATAGCGGTTGTATCAGGAGATATAACACAAGTTATTGAACAGGTGTGTTTGTCGGCAGACTGCGAACTCGCCGAGATCTTCTACCTTGCTGTATTGAGCAGACTGAGTAGTACACCCCTGACGGTAGTAGTACACCCCTGACACTGTTTAGTACACCCCTGACACTGTTTAGTACACCCCTGACAGTGTTTACTACAAGAGTGGAGTTACTGGATTACTATGGAACGAGGACCGAGGCTGGAGGAGTAGATGATCCGCTTGTTGTCAACGACTATTGGAAAATACCGGGCATGTTTTCACTCACTAACATGGAAATAGCAGGTCAATATTTAACATAGGCAGAGACCTTAATATAGGCTTTGCCTCTTTGTCAATCCCTAATTATGTAATAACAAACGTAAATAAATATTGTTTTAAAAACAAATATATTTAACATGGCCGCATTGTTAGAGAATTAAATGATGTTATAACAGTAACAAATAATGCAAGTTTCTTTGATATTTTATTTTATTTTACAAGATTATTAATAAACTCTTCTCCATGCCGATATATTCTTAGGTGTGTTGTATCAGTTTGTACTTTTCCAAATGCAAAACGATTGAAGCGTAATTTATGCACGAAGCACTCTGTATAGGTTGGTAGAAACTACCGTTCTCCTTAGTGCAGTGGTCAATGCATCAAGCTTAAGACTGCTAGGTACCGGGTAATGAGTTTTAATCTCGTTCGTGGCATATAGGATATTTAATCGCAGTATTGGCTCCAACCCAGAATGTATGCTCTGTCAGGCTCAATGGGTAGGTTTACTACCTCTTATACCGACCAGTGTCTGCAACTGGTGTAACTAAGGCCATGGTCTGTGGGAAAGTGCATATAAAAAGACCCTTGCTGCTTATCAAATAGGAGTAGCCGGTATCCTCTCATACTAACACTAACTTCTGTTCTGGACAGGCAGTCGAGGCACGACCATGAGAGACAGATGTACTTGAAGCATGTAAATAAGTTATAGCTAACTAACTAACTGCAATAGTGTGTGTGAATTAATAATTGCTCCCATGATGTTTATGAAAAAACTGTTTCCATTGATCAGATCTGAATGACCTCTTGAACATGGCTGCAAGAATTCTGACGAGGATAACTTGGTTTTATATTGAGCCATCTTTGCTGGTGGGCTAATCGAAGTAATGAGCCAACGTATTCTTATACATCAGTGGGTGGGCGGATGGAACTCTTGAGCCTGTAAGGCAATCAATTTACTCGGTTTACATCCCCCCACCCCCATTCCCGTCTCACCCCCCACTCTTCCGGGTTCCCTATACACATTAATGCTCAACTTTACGAAACAAATTGTGTTTTGAATATCCAAACAATGTAGTTAATGCAAAATTATTTTATGGCATCACTCTCTTACATGAATATATTTTCTATAATATTCAATGTGATATGAGAATGATTGTACATTTAAAATGTTACCATTTGAATTTTTTAAAATTATATCAACACAATGTAACCACCTGTATTCAAAGCATTTTGTGTGGAATTCTTATCAATAATTATCTGTTACATTCAATTTGCGATTCTATAATCAAACCATTTCTGTGCACGACATCGCCATAATACAAATGGAGAGTGTCAATTGGACCACAAGTTCGTTTTTGTCACTTTTTTCTTTCTTGTGTTGAATTTCGCTGAATTGGATGATTGTTGTAAGCTGTGGGCCGGCTTTAGAGTATTATGCGGAGGTGAATTGAGGCATGGTGCGCGTCTCGTGGGCCGTTTGTTGACATGCACCGACAACTCACCACTTCTACCTGAAGAACGACTGAAAACATTATTGTGTCAGAAGTATACTCAAGGCACTTGGCAAACTACAAGCTACAAAAAGAAAACATCAAAGTTCAGGCGGTTATCATAATAAGATTGTAATAAGCAAAAAAGGTCTCTTCAGCAATTGATGTTAAAAGGTTAACTCATTTCTGCTCGTTTCGAAATGTGCTTCTGCCACAATAGAAAGTTGAATTGAATTTAGAAGTTGTTTTTTTTGTTTGTTTAATAACCCAAGTTGTTAACTCACGGTTAACAGTTGTAGCAAAATTCTTGGTTCGGTAATCACTTTCCTTTTCAACGGGAACTTATGCAAACTAATTCCAGGTTTGCTCAACCTTTTATTACTGCAAGCTACAGCTGCATAAGATTACATCTTGATTGTCTGATCAAGGGTACGCTCACAGCTCATGACGTAGACAATGTTTATTATATTTCACAGCGATTTACCACCTGAATGGCCCATTCATAACAAAATGGCTACTCCCATTCATTATCATAGCGGCCAGTATTTAAATGTTTTTATTATTTAATTTTTTATTTTTTTTTGGCCGAGAGATCATATCAATGTTGTGATCTAAAATCATTAGGCCAAAAAAAAGAGGTGTGTTTAGGGTAACCCGACCGACCCTAATTTTTTTCCTACCCATTTTATTGCTAAAATTTAAAAAAATGAAAAAACTTTTTTATAAAAATACGTATATGTATAACATCCATATTTAAAGTTAAAGAGTCCAAGATCGGAACTGGAATGAGTGATAACGAATGGTGACGAAAACGCAAAATTATTGTCCACGGCAAAGAATGCATAATATGTTGCACTGGCAATCCCCAGGTTATTTTTAGACTATAACACTATCAGCCAATGAGATATCTTATACAGGATTAATATTTGGGTAGATTTCCCATTGGCGCATGATTGAACCTGTGGCATTCCAACCGAGTGTAATACTTTGGACCACTTATAAAATAATAAACGTATACGATCTGAAATATTGATGGAAAATGTATTGTACGACCGAATAATAATGCTCCTTTGCATAAATCGTTTACGAAAGTATCCCAGCTAAAAACATTGGTGTTCCCGAATGGATAATGATAAAACAGAACTATTTTGGAATGGTTTCGTTTCTGCTATGCCTCTTTGCGAGAATGAAGGGCCGTTAAAACTGGACCATTTTTGCAGGCAATGAAGGTTGCGTTTTCACCTGTGTTCATTTTACTTTGTGAGGATGAAGAGCCATTTAAACTGAACCGTTTTTTGCGGGCAATGAAGATTCCATTTTGACTCAGTTCCGTTTCCGACCGTTGCTTTGGCATTTTTAAAAATTCAAATGAGGCAAACATTGATGGATAAAACCCATAAATATTCGTTGTGGGAGCTTTAAAACAAAAACAATCTGCTTGTGTATAAACATTTTATTTAGGGATGACTATCTTTTCTCCCACTATCTTTGATAAGGTAACAAAAATAGAAACGGACCGACCGACCCTAACTTTTTGTGGCATGTTAACCTAAACACACCTTTTTTTTTGGCCTTATCTTTACAAAATATATACATGACATACATACCAATAACATTTAACAATATCATAAGTTAACACAAACAGATGAATGGATCCATAGTGTATGTGTACATACTATTCATATTATATAGTTGAAAAGGAACCATAACTTTACACCATATGAATAAAAGAATAATTATAAGTTTTTATTCAGCAAAAACATTAATAAAGTATTGCTAAACGTGCATAGCGGTCCTTTAACACAAGAATGAAGAAAAAGAGAAAGACAGATAGAACTATGTGCATTGATAACAGAAGAAATGAAAGAAAACGAAAGGAGCTATGTAATTATCAGGAATATTGCATGACTTATGTAATTTAAAACATATACTTTGTCTTCTGTTGCCGATAATGTTCTTTGATGACTTATTTATGTACATTGGTGAAATACAGAGGTTTGGAATTCCAAAACAATGGCTGCCTTGTGAGCAAAGCAAACAAAGACTGCTATCTTGTGATTTATTGCCTCTACAATATGTAGCATGTCCCTATCTACCAGATGTACATGTGATACATGCACCACTGCTGTTTGACAAACATTTGACGTATCTGAAAATTGGTTTTGAATTTCACAAAGTGAGATTAGGAGGCTGTACTTGTAGTTTTTCTATTCAAGGAGAAAACGTGTAGTCCCGACAAAAAGTAGATTGGATGGTCAGATATCATAACAATGTAATTTTAGCAAACTTTTCACAAAATACCCACACTATAATTATACATCACATAAAGAACTATTTTTAACATGATAACCTGCATTATAATATACATCATGTAAAGAACTATTTTTACCATTATACCTACACCATAATGTACATCATGTAAAGAACTATTTTTAACATGATAACCTGCATTATAACATACAACATGTAAAGAACTATTTTCACCAAAATACCTACAGCATACATGTAATGTATGTACATCATGTAAAGAACTATTTTTAACATAACCTACGTTATAATATACATCATGTAAAGAACTATTTTCACCAAAATACCTACATCATAATGTATGTACATCATGTAAAGAACTATTTTTAACATGATAACCTGCATTATAACATACATCACGTAGAATAAAATGCGGCTACAATATAATAAAATAAAGAAAATTAGCGACACTATGTCTGGACGGGTGATTGGCTGGAATAAGGTAGTGATAGGAGCGAGCGTGCGTTCTCTAGAGTGACTCTAATGGTGGTCTGAGAAAGCAAGTCTGCTTCGCGATACTCATTAGTCTAATTTAGTGGAAACAGTACAGCAGAAAGAGCTATGTAGTGTTTTCAAGCAGTAACTGCATGCATGATGATAACTATAGTAACTGTATATATGTGTGTATAATGAAGTTACAGCGACAGCAAATTGAGTTTCAGAAGAACATCTGGTACCCTACTAAGCCATAGATTCCAGCAGATTATTGTTTATGAAGAATGTGGCTTTCTAAAAACATTAAATTAGATTTCTCTGAAATAGTATAACATGTTTTAAAGACTGGAATATGTCCTTATTATTAAATAATAACCCAATAGAATGACCATTTCACTATTAATTTCAAGTTTATGCCATCCATGGACACTCAGAGGCTATTTCATGCAATGACGCATCATTGGCATAGAATGTCTAAGCAATACCTCCTTACTATCACCTGTTTTACGTTTCTTTATCGGTTCGATGAAGACAGCAGACAATCAAAATGGCTGTGCTTATGACGGGTGCCACTGGTGAGGCAGGATACATTCACCGTTTGCGAACACCTGGTGTCATCACTGCTTTTAAACTCAGCCTTGTGCAGAGATACATCGTTAAACTTGACTACATTCATTCATTCTAGCTGTTGTGTGGAGGATACCCTAAGGAGGAATTAAGGAGAATAAATTAAAAAGATAAATATACAATAATTAAATCGTTTCGTTTCTCTTTCTTAAGTCGAGAAACAAAATGTTTAAAAAGTAAAAGAATATAGACATATACAGTAAAACCTGCTTGAGCGGCCACCTGTATTAAGCAGCCACCTGTCTTAAAGGGTCACTATAATATTCTACC
>JAULBR010086546.1:0-12992 GCA_032355825.1 Melanodrymia aurantiaca
ACTTTTCTATCGATGCATTGCATCGCGACGTCAGCAATCGCGATCTATCGATAGTTCGATCTATCGTTACACCCCTACAAATTAGCCAATGGCTAAATTTTGACAAGATTGGCTAAATATTTTGGTATTTGGCTAACAATATTTTGTATAAATTAGCCTCTTTTAAATAATTTTTTGAACAATACAACAATTTTGGGAAAATTGGCTAAAAGAAATTCTTGTCCAGAGTGAGCCCTGAATAAACCAGTCATGGATCACTGATTGGAATGGGAAATAACCCGACAGGTCCACTAAGGAGGAGGATCAATCCCTCAACCCTCGGGGGGACGCTTTTGCACTGAGCTATGCCCGGCCCCATCTCCCATAACAATACTTACGACTTTTTTTACGCCCAGCTCCTGCATGGATGTGATTCCCTGTTTGTCTAAATATTCCTCGATCTTTCTCTCGTCCAGACCTTCCACAGCCACGCTGCGCCACATCTTCTGGAAGTCTTCGTCAATCTTCAGCAGACAGTATTTGTCATTGTAGAATAAAACCTTTTTCTTGTCGTTCGGACGAGGCACGTAAATTATGTAATCACCCAGACTCTGAAAATAAAAGAAAGTAGTAGAATAATTTTTATTAAAGAAAGTTTTTTTCATTTTGGCAATGACAAACAAAATGGCTGTGCTTATTTATGACCCTTCGACTTCGTATTCATCGTCAAACTCGGGTGTGTGCCTTTAACATTACCTTGAATGCCTTGGCAGTGTTATTAACGTAGAGATTAATCAATGTCCTCCATGCCTTACACTTAAAGACCACCGCTCACCATTTCCCGTGACGAAAGCAGTGGAGCCAGCCACAAGACAATTAATTTGAATATAATCATTATAATAAGTGAAAACACTGTCCTTGTTCATCTAGATAATTGCACACATTTATTATATGACTACAAACAACAGAAATGTCAAAATGTCATTATATTACGTTAAATTGCTCTGTTTACAATATACGCATCGATCGCTATAAATAGCATTTTGAAAAGTTGCTACACTTTTACGGTGCAGCGGACGGAGACCCAATGTTATTTCTACTCAGAGCGAGCTCCATGCCTCTTGTCACGTGGTGCCTATTTTCCCCGCGAAAAAACGTGATCGATTCTCTTTAATGTGAATGAAAAAGGAATTATTAAACCTAAATGGTAAATGGTAAAACAGAAATTGTGGTATATTGTGTTAGTTCCTTTTACGTTATTTCAGAACTTGCCTTCTACGAGGAAGCCGACATCATCATCTATTCACAGTCCATGCACACCGAATGCTCTTAGATATAGAAAGATATTTCAGACACCAGTACAGGAGAAAAACATGAACTCTTCATTGTCGAGGTTAACCTTCGATCCCAAGCTAAAACGCAAACTCAGTACTTCGACAATCGCTCGTTTGACTCCACCCGTGCGCAGTTTGACGCCAACACTGCAAGATTCGTTAAACTGGAAATCCTCCATGAGTGACATGAGCTTCTCTCGACACAGGCGTTCTTCCAGTCTCTCTAGCTGCGGTAAAAACGGCAACAGCAGTTTGCAGTCTATGGCCAGCGACAACAACAACTGCGTGTTCTATAGCGATGAAAACATTCTGCCACCATGCTGCGATGCAGACGCACACCAGGCCGAAAAGGAAAACCGACCAGAAATGTCTGACGATTTTTGTTTGAACTGCTGGAGTCACTGCAAAGTTCCTTCGCGTCAGGAGAGTTTTTCGGATGACACGCCACAGCTGCACAGGACGAACGAGTCTGTGTGGAATTCTTACGCGGCAAAGAATCTCCGAAGCATGAGAGAGGGATCGTACTCCGAAGACAGCGACGACGAACGCAAGCAAATGTTACATTCCTTCTCCGACGGTGATCAAAGTTATTTCAGTGCAAGAGAGTTTTCGGTAACGTCTGTTGATTCGGTACAGCTAACTAATGCCTCTAGTCAATATTGTTACCATTCGGAAGATGAAAGCGACTTCGGTAGTTTGTCCGGTCCACTCCGATCAGGTTCTCACACACGATGCGGGAGCTTGGAAACGAACGACAGTTCACATTCGCAACCAGGAAGTAATGAGTTTCCTCAGCTCGGAACTATTCAAGAGGAAAATAGGAATCTGCTTTCCTCCGATGATGAGGATGATGTGAACTTTGGCTGCAATTCGGTTTCACCGTTCTCTCGTAATTCATCGACGAGAAGTAGACAAGCACGTAAGCGATCGCGGTCATATATTCATGACAACGCCTTGCTAGCTGGAAGTACTGGTCTGTCGCCTCAAGTGAGGGATATCTGTATATCAAACAAAGAAAATGTTGCTAAGAGCAAATGTATTCCCAAGACTAGTTTGACTGGAGAATTTCAGAATATTCACATAAGTTCGGTGAGTAAGAAACAAAGCCGTCATAGTGTTTCCTCGGAGTCCGCCAATTTAAGTATCGCTGAAGACCTCAAAAATGTTTCTTTACTCATTGGCTCAACAAAACGGACATTAAAAGCAAAGAAAAAGATGCTCAACTCCCAGACAAGTCATGCACACGGTAATGACAATATTTATATCTCGCCACAAGGTTATCCAAATGCCAGACCAAGGAAAAGGAGTTTTGACTTGGTAGATGATCATCTGTTGTCTCCTGATTCATCACAGATGTATTGTATGGAGCAGCGTGAGTTCAAACTGTATGGAGATGAACACAGACATAAAAAGACTAACACTAAGGCAACTCCAGCGAAAGTGCCGTCCTGTCTAAATGACAACGGTTCGTTATCGAATGACCATGCAAGATGTCTAAATGACGACAGTCCGTTATCCAATGACAATACAAGATGTCTAAATGACGACGGTTCTTTATCCAATGACAATACAAGATGTCTAAATGACCACAGTTCGTTATCCAATGACAATGCAAGATGCGTGGGCCTTGGTTTGAGTGATGAGAGACTGCGGTATAAAGAGGATAACAACACTTCGAGCGAGGACATCTCGTTGAATGACCCTTCACACACACCGAGCCGGTCGCGGACGTGTTCGGTGACCACGCCCGGTAGTGCAGAACACTTTGTGTCTCCGAGGCCGGTTCCGTGCATGCAAAAGAAGGACGTGCAGTTCAGCGCAACACAAGTTTCGAGTGAGGTCAGTAAGATTGAGTTGCATATGGGTGAAATAATCCTGAAGCGACTTTAAGCTTCAAATGATTCATTCATTCAGTAAGATTGATGATTTGTACCGTTTTAGTCACTTTAATTGTGATTTTGTCACTTATTATTCAATTCAAAGGCCTCCTTCAAGCCTCATCCCTTACATCACATTATGTACGTTTGGGTGGAATAGCCCTATCCAACACCAGACAATACATATGAATGATTCTTATATTCTCTCATCCCCACACATGTAAGATAGAAATAGCCAATGTGGGATGTTTCTATCCCACATGGTCATGCTTGACATCATGGATCTGATTTTCACTATAAAAATTGAAAATATGAACATACCCGGTAATAGAATTTTGTAGCTTAGTTATTTAATTAATTTTACTGCTAGTGCCAAAAATTAAACGAAAAATGCACTTTATATATATGAGAACAATGTAACAAAAAAACTAAAGTCGCGACCACTTGAACTGACCAGTGTCCCACTACTGGTATAACGGGCCATAGAATGTACTGTCCTGTCTGTGAGAGTGCATAGTAAAGACCCCTTGCTATTAGTAATAAGCAGCAGCTTTCCTCATGCTAACACAAACTTCTGTCCTGGACGGGTGGTCTAGTCAGCTGGATTGTGAGACCATGACAGACATGCTTGAACCTGGATTGGATATAGTTATAACAGACAGATCCCAGTGTTTAAACATACTGTATAAATCTATTTACAGCATTGTTCTGGTACCAGCAAGGCAAAAGTGTTCCACAGCCCCTTCCAAACCCCTGCTAAGACTCCCCTGAGGACCCCCAAGAGTGTCAGGAGGGGCGGCCAGCTGCAAGATGAACAGAGGATATTAGGAACTCCGGACTATTTAGCTCCAGAAATTCTTCTTCGCAAACCACATGGTAGATTTTAACCTAAGTCAGCATGAAGATTATTTTAATATAATACTCTTGCATTTTGTGGTTTCCGATTTTCTTTGCTTTACATTTTTCAAATGAAAGCAGTTTGGTAATTGGCAATTCAATAATTTTGAATAGAAATGTTGTCAGTAATTCAGTGATCCATTTTAAGCCTGTATTAAATCTTGTAATTTCACTATTTTAATATTGTATAAGATCTCATGATTTCGCTATTTTAATCTTGCATTGATTTATTTTAGTCTGGTATTAAATCTTTATTTTGCTATTTTAACCTTGTTTTTTTATTAAATCTCTTGATTTCGCTATTTTAATCTTGTGTTAGATCTATTAAATTCGCTCTTTTTTACTTACCTTTGTTTCACTAGTTTGTTTATGATTTGCAGATGCAGCTGTTGATTGGTGGGCCCTTGGTGTTTGTCTATTTGAGTTTTTAACTGGCTGTCCTCCATTCAATGATGAAACACCAGACCTAGTTTTCCAGAATATTCTCAATAAAGGTAGGTAGGTAGGTCAGTAACTTGTCAGTTAAATTGTTAAATAATTATTAAGAGTGGAGGAGCGAAGGACTCAAAGTTTCAGCGAAGTCCAAACAAATATATGCGTAAACTTTGTAATGACGACAGTTAAAGTTTTAGTGACTGGAAGAGTTTTGTTAATTATTTTGTAGTTTAGGGAATGTATCGTGCATTTTGTATACAATTATATTAACTGAAACTTGTATTATCATCTTTCAGTAATATAACATCCTTTAGGCCGAAAAAAAAGTTACTCGTTTCCTATTACATGCTGGATAAATTGAAAACATTTTATTTTGGAAAATCATTTTATTTATGGATATTAAATAGATGTTGATAGTTTTGGAATGTTTTCGTGGAAATCGATGTTATATTAAAAAAATGTTTTGGAAATACGAAAAAAGATTTATGGTCGGCAGGTTCAAATTAGGGTGGGTCGGGTAATTGGAAACAAACAATATTTTATGATACGCCTTACTAATAATAATAACAAAATTAATATTACAACAGATGTCATAGAAAAATGATAGTTAATAGCTTTTGTCGATAGTCAATTCAATTGAAAAAAGATTTTTCTTGTTCAAACTAGTGGTTACTGACTAGTGCATCAAACTCTGTGGTGTGTGCTAATCTGCTTGTGGGAAAGTGCATTTAAAAGATCCTTTGCTACTACTAGTATTCCAAAATGTAACTATTATATCTTTTTTATGGTTTCCGAATGATTTATTTGTAAAAATGATACAGCAGTAAACTTAGATAAAATTAGGTGTCTATTTTTTCTCGACCCCAAATTGTTTTGTTTTTTAAGATTTTCTAATGTTAGATTACTAGAATTTTTTTCTTTTTTTTTTTACTATGTAACCATAAACAAACAATTTTTGGCCTTATAATGTGTATGAATGGTCAGCAAATAAGTTTGATTTGTCAGTTTGTTGTAGGAAGTTCTGTTTAACTTTTGAATACCACTTTCTTCACCATAGCGAAGCAAATGACATTTCACTCTTTTTATATTTTTCAGACATTCCTTGGCCAGAAAATGACGAAGCATTGAGTGATCTGGCCATCAGTACCATAGATGCGCTATTGACAATGGAACCATCAGATAGACCCAATGCTAAAGGTAAACTTTGCACACTGAAATTTTATCCATTACTTAAAAGTAGCCTTGAATTATACCAAGTCTTATCTCTAACAGCGTAAAAATACACTGTAAAATAAAAAGTATTACAAGAAAATTTATACTAATAAAAAGAAAGCATTAAATGTTGTTTTCAATCTGTTTTGTTACACATAAGTTTCTTGTAAGAGATTCACTGAGATTAAAGTAGCTTGCAGATTCTATATATATGTAGATGCTAAATACTGGTGTAGAAGGAATGATGAATGTAAAATTGGAAAAGTATATTGACAACAGATATGAACTTTGAAGATATTCCTTTTTTCATAATTAATTATATGGACGAACACAATGATGAATGGTTGTACTGCTTAGGTACATACACATATCCATGAAATAACATCAAGTATGTAATATTTTTTGTTTTCTTTTCTCTACTTCAGTTGTTAAAGATATGCCATTGTTTTTTGAAACTGACTGGGATAATCTGCTAGAGTTGGAAGCTCCATTTGTTCCTCAGCCTGACGACGAGACTGACACAACTTACTTTGAAGGTATCACATGATCCCCATAAATAGATACATTAAGCTTCACAGGCCATTCCCACGATGTGTTTAAGGAACTTACATTTTCAAAATTAAGCAATAATATTATAGTTTTATGTAAAATCCATGAGTACAAATTTGATAGATTATGCATTATAGTAATTTATACATTGTACAGTGACAGACAACTGAATCAAAGCGCTTACAATTCCCTTGAATTAAATCAAATCGCCTAGTTAAACAGGTATGGAGTAGGGGGGGCCTTACGCCTTATGGCTCTGGGGAAACCTCTGCGTCATCAATACCCATAGCTGATAACACATTGCTATGGCCCATAGCACTTTTTCGTAATTGGATGAACTGATTCAATGTCGCTGAATTTCAACATTTGTACCATCTTTCTAGTTATTTATTCCAATACTTTGTTAACAAACCAAATTATTGATATTGTGTTGCATGAAAAAAAATTATAAGATTTTTCAATTGTTGTCTTTATGATAGAACATTGAATATATTTATACATACATTTATGAGAATCTTTTATTTATATCATACTGACTCGATCTTTTAACAGCTCGGATGAACATGCAGCACTTAGTGGTATCTGAGATTGACCTGTAAACTGTGTCAACTGTTGATCCAACATCTACAGTCACTGGTGGTGATATCTTATGTACTGTACCTGCTTTGATGTACATTTATTGTATGCACTCCATATTATATACTCGTATAACTCTCTATACTGTGCAAAATAAAGTATGATGGGAATAGAGGATACATTTGATTGTTTGTACGGTGAATAACTGATCCAATTTAAACCAATCGTGTTACTACCATTTGAGGTATAAATTTGCTCTAGTCTTCTTTAATATATTTTGTGCATCTCATGTAAAATGTGCTGACAATTACTTTGTATAAATTTGATAAGATCATTGTTTTGATAAATTGAGTCCATGTGCAATTTATTTGTTCAAATCTGCAGTGTTTACTGTGGTTATAAATTATGCACAATATTTTATGTCATAAATTGATCTTTGGGTTATAAATGAAATTAGTTGATGTAGAAGTCTTCTGAAATTTATATATTTTTGTTATGTTCTCTAACCACCCAATTTTATGTATTAATAAAATACTAAATATATTGAAACTAATTTGTGCTTTTTTATCAAATATAATTTTTATCTTTATATGCCACATAATCAAATATGTACACAAGTAATTTTTTTAATCTATTCATTTTGCAGTTGATTTCTATATCTATAAGCTGTTTTAAATGTCTGTGTAACAAAAGAAAGAAAAAAAGAAAAAAAGTACATGTATTTATATATTTCACACTAAATTACGGTAGAATAAAGGTACTATCGACTACCCGAGATGTGATAAAATATCATTAAGATAATGTTATCTCGACATGTTGAATAAATTAATGCCATTTACCTCAAGACGAACTCTGAGTAATTAGTCAAACCTGCTTGAGTGGCCACCTGTATTAAGCAACCACCTGTCTTAAAGGGTCGCCTTAATATTCCACCAAATGATCAATTTTAGTGCATTACGACCTGTTTTAAGCAGCCACCTGGCTTAAGAGGCCACATTTTGTTACTCCCTTAGGTGACTGCTTTAGACAGGTATGACTGTACTTAGATCGTATTAATACAATGTACAGTCAAACCTATCTTAAGCAGCCACCTAAGGGAGTCAATAAAAGTGGCCTCTTAAGACAGGTGGCTGCTTAATACAGGTGGCCGCTCAAGCAGGTTTGACTGTACATTGCAACCCTTCCAATTAAGAAAATCTCCACGGAAAAAAAATGTTGTGGAAAAATAGTGCCCACGGAATTTTCCACGGCAATTTTGCTGGTAACATGTATTTTTTTAACTCTCATTCAATCTTATTTTAGTGTACACATACAGGTTGGTGAATGGTTTAATGCTATGTATGATTCTCAAACATTTGAGACTTGGATGAAATTTAATTGGGGTTAATAACAATTTTAGAGAAGAAAAGTGCATTGTATTAATTACAGAACTCTCTGGCGAAGTCAGAGGTTGTGCCCATGACAGGTGTGCTTGAACAGTTTCCTGATGGAAGCACACCAAAAATGACCCATCCCAACCCATTGAATCCGAACAAGGTTCGGAATGGGACAGGGGGTAGAAGCCAAGTAACTTGTTCGGATTACATTTCATGTAAAAACGGGTCCACAGTTGATCAAAGTTTTATTTTCGGATTAGAAGTGCAGTGGGACTTGGTCCTAACTGTGCGGATTGTGAAACAGATTGACATCTATGCACAGTCCCTTAGGAGCAAAGTGTTTCAGTTACTGACCCTCTCATGTACAGGTATATACCTACAATACAATAATTAGTGGCGACATTGTTACAGTGGGGTATTTACGAGTTGTAAGATAAATAGTACCTAACAGAAATGTTGCCATCACCTCTCTGCTACCCACTTGTATGGTGCAGTGCTCATATTCCGAGTCTGGTTCATCACTTGATGGATGTAGTGAAGATGGAAGTTGACATACACAATCAAAACCAAATACCCTTAAACAATCTGGATCAACTATTACTAAACAAATACTCATTGTGAAGATCACTTTGTTGTACTCTTTGGTGACCTTCATATTGAGATGCACGACAGCCCTCAGGATGGTGTGCGCCTTTCTTGACTGCAGTGGGAGGACAGACGTAATTGCATAATCACCGAGAATGGCGATCTCCTGTCTAACATGTACCCATGTGACGTGTACTGTACATAACGTCTTGCTATCAAGTTACAGCTAGTCGCCTGTACCTACGTCTGCATAACAGCAGCAGCAGCAGCAGCAGCAGGCTAGAAGAAGATAAGAATCTGATGGAAGTGGAAGTCTGGTGCAGTCGATGAACTGAAGAAAGACCCCTCCAGCCCCGGAAGCAGGAAGCAGTGGTGTTGGCCCACTTGTGACATTTTGAAAATTGCATATTCAGATCTGCAACTGTTTATGTTCTCTCTATTATATGAAAAGCAAATGGGTTCAAATGAGCTATAACATGTTTGTTGGTTACTTAAATGAGTTTGTTTGTTTAATGACACCACTGGAACACATTGGATGTCAAACGCATTGCTATATCGACACATATATAGGCTACTCTTCTTCGAATAGCACCAAGGGTTCTTTTATTTGCACTTTCCCAAACATGATGGCACACACCACGGCCTTTGATATAGCAGTCGTGGATCACTGGTTGGAACGGGAAATAACCCAACGGGTCCACTCTCTCTGTTAGTTACTTATTTACGTGCTTATTTCAAATACGTCTATCCTGGACACGCAATCCAACCGCCTCGGTTGCCTGTCCTGTCTGTGGGAAAGTGCATAAAAAAGATCCCTTACAAATAGCGGGTTTCCTCTCTCATACTACCACTAACTTCTGTTCTGGACAGGCAGTCGAGGCCATGACAGACGTAACGGAACCTTAATTGGATATAAGCACGTAAATAAGTGATAACCTACACTGTTAAATGTTCCAGAACCTACTCCGCGTTGTCTTATACTGTGATGCGGACATACATGTACAGTGTATAGTTGCAGTAACTATTGAGCAGCAAGTTAGTAAATACGGTATTGAACGTAATACTAGATACACCGTAGCTGTACAGCTATATTGGCTGTTGTCTGACTCGAGTTGTTGTCCAAGGCTACTAATGATCGACTCTTTCTATAGCAAGGCAATCGCTATCTTATCGACCATGCGCTGATCAATGGTGAAGCCATGTAAATAATACACTGGACGGTGTTTAATGGAAATCCTCAAAACCGCAGTTTATGTCACTGACAATAACAGATGTATGTGTCTATATTGCACTGCACTATGTACAGCAACCCATGCTACTAACTGGCATCAACAAGACTTTCATAAAGCTGGAGATAGATTGTCTTCATGGCTTACACAATGGTCTCTGTCTCTTTGTCTCTGAGACTGTCTCTCCCTCCCTCCTCCTTAGATCATGTTTACCGTTAGAATATTATATGCGCTGTGCACTACTTATCACTCACTATTTGGGTGGTGTTTATTTACGTGTTCTTTTGCATTTAACTTGTTCCCTCTTCTAAAATTCTAGTATTTCCAGGCGTCGCCCCTAGCCTGACATTGCATTTCAATAATTTAATATTATTATAGCATGTAATTGTTAGACAGGAGCGGGACGCAGCGCAGGGTTAAAGCGTCCACATCAGGCTCGATGGGTCGAAGGATCGATCCTCATCTGGCAACCCGTTGATTATTTACCGTTCCAACCAGTGATCCAGGACAGGTATATCAAAGGCCGTGGTGTGTGCTATCCTGTCTGTGGAAAGTGGACATAAAGATCCCTTGGAATTACTCGAACAAGAGTATAATTTATATCCTATAATTATTATGGTGGCAGAGGGTTTCGTCTGTGACCAAATGTCCATATAACCGTGCGTTTGACATCCAATAACTGCTTCCAGTGGTGTTGTTACGTGCCCGGATCTAGAGAGGTATAACATTTAAAGGATCCGCCAGAATTCCCAGAACACGCTTTAAATACACGATGTACTTTTTAATAACATCCCTTTTTCGTTGCATGTGCCCTTTCGAACCAGAAACCAAAATGCGTCCACAACTCTTTTTAAAGTATCTATCTTTAAACAGTGACGCTTTTCACTGCATTTGCCCTTTAAATTGGGCAACCAGAATCTATTTTTCAATAGTGCCCACCCCATCCTTTTTTATTGCAAATGCCCTTTCAAATCATCAGCCAAACCACCCATTCAAAATGAACATAATGTCTCGGAACATATTTACGTTCCAATAGTGCCACGTTTTGATTGAAGGTGCCCACTGAACATCCAGAATGCTCCCAGGACACCTTTAGAACAATTATTTTAGTTTTTGACAGTGCCCACGTTTCATTGCATGCTCCCTTATATTTTGTGTTTGCGTTAAATTTATTGTTAATACACTGCGCATATTTCATAAACTTATTTTTCCGAATTTTGATATGGAGAATATTCGCACGCGTATTTTTTTTTTATCACGCATGCGCTATCCCGAAATTACAAGCATCACTCATTCCGGGTTGCGATCGATCGAGTAGCAGTTTATCAACTATTATGGCTTTGTTTTTAGGTTTAGATCATTTACTTTTCACGCGAATTTATTGAAATATGTTTGATTTCACTTTACGTAATTGACAAAACTATAATATTACTTTCGTACGCACAGTATTTCGCGTTATAGGCCTATCTTAACCCTCTCGAACTATTCAACACGCTCCAGAAATGAGATTTAAGAATATTAAGCATAAATCAATTAAACAAATTAACAACCAAATCATACACTGTCCCAAGTGAAACACATACATTGACACGCCAAAATATAATTATAAACTAAACAACATTCCCAAGTTATTATTTACAATGCCGTGTTAAAAATCAGTTTTGATTTCCTAATGACGTAATTTCCTGGTTCAATTTAACAATGACGTCATCAGCTAGCGATAGCCCATTTCTTTATAAATAAAATAACATGAAACAATAAAACAGTAGAAATTAGAATGGGGATAACCCTACTGTTTTCCGATTTGACGACGTATTATTTATATCGTTGGTTTTACCGTTGCAAATGTTCTGTTTTATTTCTAATTTGAACACAGACATACAGCTAACGTTATAATATCTTTAGTGAACCAAATAATTTCTTGAATGCAGATTAAATAAGCACGTATTCCTAAAATAACTACTAAAAAAAAAGAAGTGTTACTTGTTTCCTATTCTAGCGCTCGACATCACTTCTTGTGACGTCAGTTCAGTTCAGTTCAGTTCAGTTCAGTGACATCACGGGTTTAAAGTGGGAAAGTTCATTTTCAGTAGATAGGGGTTATAGGTTCTGTCAAACCCAACAAAACCATTATAGTCCGACTAGCTTTGATATTCAAACATACACTGTATATACAGAATCTGTTTTTCGTTTTACTTAGTATCTATATCGTAATTTCCGTCCGTTTGAGGCTTTTCTAATTTTTTTTGGAAATACAATATTTATCGATTAGTTTGTTTTTTCAATATTATTGTTTTTGTTGTGTATATCGCGCATCAATGGATAGGCGAATCCTCAAATATGGCGAAACAGTGTTGTTTTTTATCAAAATATATTAATTAGTTCTTGTATCGTCTGACGAACAAGATCTAGATGAACATTGTGTTGGATAGGGCCTAAAAGGTTGTCTACCCGGGGTCCGGGCAATATTCCACAGTGATAATTATATAAAGTACAGTATGTACAGGTATAGCGGGTCACTGGTAGGAGTATGTGATGTAAAGGCTGCTTTGCATAAATGAGCGTTTGGTCGCTGTTAATGGAATTTGTGTAGTTTAATTTTTACTTTTGTTTTTATGGAATTCGTGGTCCTAGTGACAGCTCTCATGTTTCTAGTGTGCACAGATAGTTCCTAGCCAGCATGTTACACTACCTTCTTTTATTGGTATTTTTAATGCAAAAAACTGCTACAGGTGTTTCTCGCCACAAATTCAATTATATGGATTGACTTAACACTAACACAGGTGTGTTAACTGTATTCAGGGAATGTCCGCCTGTCACGGGATGGGTTGAGAGATCGATCCTCCACAGCGCAAAACATTTTTAAGGGCTATTTTCCGTTCCAGCCAGTGATCCACGACTGTTTTATCAAATTCCGTGGTGTGTGCTATCCTGTCTATGGGA